>ML807643.1:0-10730 GCA_009831015.1 Picea engelmannii
TCTAAGACAAGATATTGCAATAAAATCCCATCCAAATAAATTTCATGTCACAAGGTATGTGGCAAGAACCATTTTGTTCCCCTTATATTCTTTAGAGATCAAAGTAGAACCAAATGTATCCTATATCAAAGCTTATCTTATTAGATATTGAAAGGTAAGATGAGAAGAATGAAGGTGACTACAAAGTGTCAAGCTTGACTAACTAACTATTTTGTCCCCTTATATTCTTTAGACTAACTAACTATTTTGTGCCCCTTATATTCTTTAGAGATCAAAGTAGAACCAAATATATTCTATATCGAAGCTTGTCTTATTATATATTGAAAGGTAAGATGAGAAGAATGAAGGTGACTATAAAGTATCAAGCTTGATTAACTAACTAGGGATTCCAAATATATCCTATATCAAAACTTGTCTTATTAGATATTGAAATGTAAGATGAGAAGAATTAAAGTGATTATAAAATGTCAAGCTTAATTAACTAACTAGGGATTTAAAGATAAGATGAGAAGAATTAAAGGCAATTACAAGAACACATTAATGCTCGAGATATCTACATAGGATGGGTAGGTCTATACTGATAAGGATTCACCTATCAACATGAAGTGACAACTTACCTCAAGTAAGTTTGTACTCTTGTATCAAAAATGACCATTATATATTTCAAAGTTTACTCTTATTATTGCCTTAAGTAAGTTAATTTAATGTGCATTGTTTCCTTTGCCACCATTGATTCTTTGAGCAGATATTCCCATCATATATTTCACATATACACCAATTGTTCTAAAATGCACACTTCATATATAATCCCCAAGTCTAGCATTTGATTGGCTTTTGGAGCATTATGGTTTATATCAATTCGATAGTGGAAAGTTCCTATTTTTAATACTAAAAATGTTGTTATTAACCTTGAAAAAGTCTTTCACGTCCTAACTCATTTCGCTTGCAAGTCTCTTTCCTTGCACTAACTTAATTTGCTTCTTAGTCTCATTTACCTCTTAACATATTAAATCATTCACTTCGTTGGTAGGTTGATTATGTTTGTGGTTGTAATTTCCTTTGAAGTAACTCACGGAAAGGATAGAAATATGTCAAAGTTAGTAACCTACCAAAACTTGGTTGATATTTGTGGACAAGGGATTTTGCTAAGGATCTAGTCCATAAATTTGACAAATCTTTTGATTAAATGTTACATGGAACCTACTTTCCATTAATTTGACCCTTTTGTATGAGGGTGATGAACTTTTTAGCACCAAATTGTGGTAGCAATGTAATAGATGAAACTAAATTTCACAATTCCTTCACCATCATCTAAATCTAAACGTGTTTCCCACGTCCTCTTCATCCACACATCATATTTCAATTTATAATTTATTTATTTATTGTCATAATGTAGTTTTGTTCTTTACAAGTTTTTCTTGGAGTTATTTATTTTAATGATTAGTGTCACTACAAAATATTAAAGTGTTTTTTGGTTGATTAAAAAATATCTATTAATTTAATATTTTTAATAAAAATATGTGTTTTTGGTTGATTAAAAAAATATTTATTAATTTAATACTTTTAATAAAATATTGATATATTGTGTCCTAGTTAAAAGTTTCTCTTGGAGTTATTTATTTTAATTATTAGTGTCACTACAAAATATTAAAGTGTTTTTTGGTTGATTAAAAAAATATTTATTAATTTAATATTTTTAATAAAATATGTGCTTTTGGTTGATTAATTTAATATTTTTAATAAAATATTTGTCTATTGTGTCCTAGTTAAAAGGTGGGTGTTCTCATTTGAGATGTTTTGACTTTAGGTTGAGTTTTTTTAGGGGTAAAATGTAGTTTGTGGGTTGTTACACTTAACTTAATGTTTGTAGCAAGCAGGATTTGAACTTAACTAGTTTCTAAATAATTTCGATTAATTATTGATTCTTTTGGATCTTAAAAAAACAAAGACTTAATATCAACTATAAAATCAAGTGGAGAAATCTTTTTGTAAAGAAAGGTGTAGAGTCCAAATATTTTCCATAGTACTAAAATAAATATTTATAATACATCAATATAAAGTTATATTGTAGTATAAATGTTTTACAAATTGACATTTTTCTGTTTATTCAAAATAACTAGAAGAAAAAATAGTATTTTTAACTTAAAATCTGACAAAAAAATAAATTGGATTGATAAAATTGTAGATATCAAATGTTGACATTCTGCAATATAGTTATATTGTGTATTAAAAGGTATTGAATCCATTTCTACATAAAAATAACAATTTCATCAAATTCTAAAATTACAATTTTAACAAAAGTTGCATATTGGATTTCTACACATTAAATTAAAAAAAATCAAATTAATAAAATGTTTAACCTTCTTTTAAAATCAGAATTTATATCTCTCCATTAATCATTTAATATTAAGGAAAATTAATATATAATAAATTAAGGAAAAGCTAAGATATATATTTCCCATTAATCAATAGAGAGTACGGTTTTCCATAACTCCTTTCGTAAGTGTGAAGTTAAGGTTTGTATTAATCTTTCCTCCAATATTAAAATAGAGCTTATAAGCCTTACATTAAACATTTAATGTGAAGTTAAATCCATATCTCCTCAATAATTACTTCTTATAAAACTAGAGTTTATAACTCTCCATTATCACTTAATGCAAGGTTAGGATTTATAACTCCTTAATAATTTATTAATAACAAATATATTAACCTAGAAAATAGTCATAAAAATAAAATTATATATATATATATATATATATAAGATTTTACATACCAAAAACATAGTGTTACAAACTTAAGGGTCTTGCCTGAAAAATTTATTTTCATCATTTCCAGTGATGCAACATTGCATTTCCTTAACCATAGTGGTTTGACCAATCTACGCTTACTACAATCAGCCTATGCCTCTTCACTTAAACTATGTCTATAATTTCATCTTAAGCTACAACATGTTAGATTCACAACTAAGTCCAACATAACCAAATTTACCCAATAATAGGAACACAACCAATTGTAGCCTTAAAACACCCCAACAATACTTATACTTAGCTAATATTTCAATACTTAGCTAATACAAAGAAAAACAATGAACATAACATTTATCAAAGTGAAGCAACCACAATACAAAAGTATAGGCAGCACCCAAGGTGGATTCCTTAACTTTACTATATGAAGAATGTTACAATGTACAACAGAGAAGCGTGGGCAATTGCCTCTGGCTGATTTACAATCTACAGTTACACAAGACATAATTTCCTACAAAAAATGTCAATTCAATCCCTAAAGAAACCATAGGCCTACTTCCTACATGTCTTTTCTTCTTCTTCTTCTTCTTCTCACTCAGTGAATGTGATTCGTCCTATTGTGCCAACTCTGAGCTTAGCACAAATTGTAGAGCTCTTTTAGAGTAGTTTGAATGACCAATGTTTCCTATATGCCTTAGCATCTTTGAGGTGTTCTCCTTTTATATGAGATTTTCCTTGCACTTACAAGCCCCTTCACTATAAGGTGGACCCAAGAGTTATTCTTCAACTTTGCTTCCTTTGGTGCCTTGTTTATTGACCATCCACATCCAACAAGTGTGCCCAACACGTGCACTTAACTACACCTAGTGCATTGGTAAGTGTGCCCAAGTGCATCCAAGGTAACTCCAATAACTAGGGACATTTATCCCCTTGGGTCCACATGTCTAGCTTGTGCACCTAACATGTCCCAACTTGCAGTATAAAAACAACATGGAATGGTTCATGACTCCAACCATTGATCAGGTAGGAAATGTCTAGCATTGCAACCTTTTGCAACAACCCTTTTCACCCACTTCCATTAATAGGCATATGCCTTACATCCTCCCCCACTAAACTTGTTGTCCCAACAACAACCAACCAACACTAGTCTAAGTTCTCCAAGATTTTATTTCTCAAATTCTTCATTGCCACAACATGTCTTTCATTTTCCAACTACTGTCCTCTTTAGGTCTATCTTTCCAGCTAACAAAATACTCATACCTTCAATTCTCATTGAAGTGAGTGGTCCTATGTGCAAGTATCTTGTCCACTTCTAGCTCTGGCATGTCTACGATCAACATAGGAGCTCAAGATGGTGCAACTCTTCTATGATCTCCTTCATCAATCCTATAAGGATTTCACTGACTAATGTGGAAAATCAGATGGTGAGCTCTCATGTGATCTGGCATCTCCAATATGCAAGTGACATCACCAATCTTCTCAAGTACATTGAACATTGCTTCAAACGGTTACAGCAAAGAACCAGACATGCCACTTGGTGGCTTGAATTGCTCTTTTCCCAACTTAAGTAAGACCAAGTTGCTAGCTTGAAACTTCGCCTCCCTCCTATCATGATATGTCCAACACTTCATCCTTTCTGTTGCATTCGTCAATTGAACATAATCCATCTCTAATATATTTTTCCATCCCTTCATGAACCCCAAGATTGATGGGTTGCACCCATAGTAGCCTTGCAAAACTATGTGGGGTGTCAATGGTTGTTGTCCATTTGCTAACTCAAATAGACTTAGCTTGTTGCAGAACTCTTTTGCATGTTGTAACTGAACTTGGTTGCATCCAACAACTCTTCTAAGTTCGATTAGTATTCATTGTTAGAATATTCGATGTGCTCGTTTTACCATAGACAATATCACTATTTTCACCCAATCATATGCACGCAACCACCCTCGAGCACCATAACCTTTGCTAGATAGAATTATTATCAAAGCAGCACTAGAACCAACAGATAACCAAGAGAGCACATATTTCTCCAAAGCTATCTCACCATACAGAAGATCCCAAAGCCAAAGAACAAGAACAATACTCAGTTGCAGCAATAGTAGTTGCAGTTACCAAGAATACCACCAAGAATATTAGAATACCACCAAGAATGTCACAAAGAATACCACCAAGAGATACTAGAAGGTAGGGTACACATCTTAGGCTAGATGGCGCTAGAGAGAGAGACCAAGAAACACCCCAAAAGACCCACCTTCCATCCTTGTAGCTACAGCTCCAAACTTGTTCCATACTTGAGAGAGTGAGTGAGGTGAGTGAGTACAAATAAGCTAGATCATCTCTTATTTATAGTGGTTCTTGTCATTTGTCTGGGCTGACTTGTCCTTTTAGAAGCTAATACTTTAATATTAATTATTTTGTTGTGTCGAATTGTCTTCTAGGGTTTTTACACATCTGTTTAGGCTTTCTCTTGCTTCCATAATATTCTATTCTAGCCAAAGGTTACACATGGAGGTTAATACCTCTCGCGGCTACCATAACATCAACACTCCCTCCTAGCTAGGGAGGTAGTAACGATAATGGTCTTGAGCACAAATATACCATTTTGTTGGTGACATCATCATAGCCACACAGGTTATCTCATGATCACACAAATCAAACCATGACCAACATCATCACTATCCATCTAGCTGGCAATCATCTCCAACACTAGTGGTAGTCTCCATGGAAATCAGATAGTAGCATATAGTTGTTACAATTCCATCCAATAAAACACAACTATGTCTATCCATATTAGTACACAACTATTGTCCAGTGGTACACAACCACTCCTAGTAGCACACATCTACTAACCAGTGACACACAATCACTAGCATTGGAGCACATCCACCACAAATAGCATACAACTAATGTTCAAAGACATACAATCTCCACAACAATCAAAACATATCATCTGATATCATCCTGCATCAACAATGTCATCAACTACATCACCTCTAAGTCATACTAGCATGATGTGAATGCATCATATCTAAGTTGTATTGGCATGATTTGGAGTATCATCTACATCATCTCTAATCCATACTAGCATGAACATAACTAGCATGATGCAGGTGCATCATATCTAAGTTGCATGTCATACCTAAGTTGTACTCGCATGATGTAGAACAGTGCCTCTCTATGTCCCCTATAAGCTATATGATCATCTCTAAGATATACTAGCAAGAGCATATCTAGCATGATGCCAATGCATCATATCTAAGTTGTACTAGCATGATCATATCTAGCATGACATGAGCCATCTGCATCACCTCTAAGTTGTATGGTCATCTCTATGTTGTGCTAGCATGACATATCTAACATGATGTCAATGCATCATATCTAAGTTGTACTATCATGGCCATATCTAGGATGATGTGACTCATAAGCATCGTCTCTAAGTTGTATTAGCATGAACATATCTAGCATGATGTCAATACATCATATATAAGTTGTATGTCCACCTCTAAGTTGTACTAGCACAATGCACCTTAGGCCACTATATCATCCACAACTCCAACCATTTGTATCATATCCAATTTGTAATAGCATGATGCATCATCTCTAAGTTGTATGCATCTCTAAGTTGTACTAGCATGATACAGATTTGCAACTCACTAACAGTCCATGATGCCACATATCAACACTCTCTCCCAACCAAGGAAGTCATCTCATCCCTCTCAACCAAGGGATAAATCTCCACAAGTCTCAAATTGTCCCTTAAGTATGCAAACTTTATCTTGGACAAAGGATTCATCAAAATATCAGTTGTTTTCTCATTAGTGGAGATATACTGGAGAGTCACTTCTCTCCTATGGACTTTATCACGGAGAAAGTAGTACTTGATATCAATGTGATTTGACCTGTCATGGAACACTGGGTTCTCTGGGAGCTTCACATAGCTCTAATTATCACAATATATCACAGTCAAATCCAACACCTGATCAAATAGTCCAGAAACCAGTTTACGGAGCCATATTGCTTCCATACAAGCATCACAAGCTGCAATATATTCTGCGCTTGTAGTGATGAGTGCAACAAACTTTTGTTTCCTGCTAGCCCATGATATCATATCAGATCTCAAATTGAAACATACACCAGAAGTACTCTTTCTCTCATCTTCACTCCCTGTGAAATCTGAATCGGTAAATCCATGCAGTTGTATATCACTATTTGAGGCATATCTCAAACAATAGTTTAGCATCCCACGAAGATATCTCAAAATGTGTTTTGCAACTATCCAATGCTCATGTCTAGGTTCCACCTGGAACTGGCTCAATGTGTTCACAAAAAATAAAATGTCCATCCATGTATTCACCAAATACATCAATGAGCCAATCAATTGTCGGTACAGGGATGAGTCTATTAGATCAGAATCAAAGTCTCTCAACTGTCACCATGGGAGTTGCCATGGATTTGCAATCCATCATCCCAAACTTCCGAACAATCTTTACAACATTCTTCCCTTGCCCCAAGAATATTTCACCACTCTTCTGTTATACTTCTAGTCCCAAATAGTAATGCATGAGACCAAGATCCTTCATATCGAATTCAGAGGCTAAATCCCTCTTACACTGAATAATGAGAGACTCTACACCTGTCGGAAAAAAATCACCATATAATACTCGGATCATATATGCATAATTCAAAACCTTGTAATAAGGATATGGATCAACATAACTCTTGGAAAATCCAAGTCTTGCCAATTCACTGTCAATTCGTGCATACCGAGATCTTGGAGCTTGCTTGAGTCCATACAAGGTCATCTTCAGACATGGGTTTCTCTCGAGTGTACCTCAAAACATTGAGGTTTCTCTACGTATACTTATTCCTCAATTACTCCATTGAGAAAAGCGGTCTTTACATCCATTTGATGTAAAATCCAACCCATGGATGTTGTAAGAGATACGATGGCTCTAATAGAGGTATATCTGGAAACTAGAGCAAACGTCTCATCATAGTCTTATCCCTCCTACTAGGAGAACCCTCTAGCCACAAATATTGCCTTATATTTATCGATACTCCCATCTGTTGCATGCTTTATCTTGTAAACCCATTTACAGACTTTCCTTCAGGTCTAGGCACAATTTATCATACATCATTTTTCATGATGAATTGATATTCTTCCATCATAACTCCCTTCCATTCTTTTTTCTTGACTGATAGCCAAAGATCCTCAAGTGTTCAACACTTTGCTTCTTTCCGAAGAAAGATTCTTCTAGAGTCATGTTCTTCAATATATGATGAGGAATTCTATTCTGAACATATACAATTGCCATAGTTTCTTCTCCTCGTAGAAATATGGATAGATTTTGGTCATTAATCACTGCCTTGATAGATTCTTCAATGGATTAGTTCTTTCTTTCTGCTACACCATTCTGTTGAGGATTGTAGGGAGTAGTGAGCTCCCTCCTAATCCCGACCTCTATGTAGAATGTATTGAAATCATATGAGGTGTACTCTCTTGCTTAGTGAGGAGGTTGATATTGGTCCACACACATCTGAGTGAACAATGTCCAAAACTTATTTTGCTTTACACACTTCCTTTAGAATTGGTACTTGGTGAGATCACCTACCTCTCCACTTGATGGAGTCATCTTCTCCATGTTTGCAACTGTCATTGTAGATCCTTCTCAAAGATATCGTTTGTAACCTTCCCAGAACAAGAACAACAAGAGAAAAAGTATTTCCAATAGAATTTTCATAAGAATATATCTATTGTAACAAGGATCATAGAATTACCAAGGTGACCTGCCCAGGAACAAGAAATATCTCCTAGAGGAGATGTTAGTTTATTTTGCAAACAAGTGCAATAAGCATATACATCAATAGTATTTACATACAACCAAGTATGCCTAACAGTAATAGAACCCTTCAAATATTGTTTTTTCAACTATAGTATTTACTTGTACTATGGAAAATATCAAACTTGAATTGTGCAAATTGAAACTTAACAATTTGATCAATCAAACCTGGAACATGGAGCCTCAACTGGTTGTTCCTATGAATGTACTGAATCCAATATCATTGCGTGGACAAGGTCCCTTGTACATTCCCTACAAAATACACTCATGCTTTGTTGGATGATATAACATGAAAAACATATAGAAGTGCATACATTTGAAATTTGCAACATAGTTTAGCTTGTCTTCTGATTTGAACTAGATACCATCTTAACAAGAAGAGGTTAGAAACTGAATAAAAAAGGTTCAATTATTAGAACAAGATGGAAACTCTGAAATTTCAACTTTTACCACAAAATCAACTTTGACCAAAAGTCAACCTTTGACTTTGACTTTGACCAAAAAACTCAAACTTGACGTTTTTGCTGGATGAGAGTACCAAGAGGTGTGCTAGGCTAAGTTGCACTAGAATATCCAAAACTTATGTCCAACGCTTCACTTAAGGTGCCCAAAGAGTTGGCTTAGGGTTTGTTGCAGCTGTAAGATTAGAAACCCTAGTTGCAACTGCAACTGGTGCCACAACGAGCTCAACAGAGAACTTCCACTCTATCTTCCAATGGTTAGACTATCTTGAAGGTGGTGTGGGCCCATAAGTTGTTAGAATATTTGATGTTCTCATTTTACCATAGACAATATCACTATTGTCACCCAACCATAGGCACATAGCCACCCCCGAGCACCATAACCTTTGCTATATAGAATGATTCCAGAAGTAGCACTAGAACCAATAGATAACCAAGAGAGTGCATCTTTCTCCAAAGATATCTCACCATATAGAAGATCCCAAAGCCACAGAACAAGAAAAAAACTCAGCTGCAGCAGTTGGAGTTGCAGTTACCAAGAATACCACCAACAATATCAGAATACCACCAAGAATGTCACTAAGAATACCACCAAGAGATAGTATAAGGTAGGGCACACATCTTAGGCTAGATGGTGCTAGAGAGAGAGAGACCAAGAAACACCCCAAAATATCCACCTTCCATCCTTGTAGCTACAGCTCCAAACTTGTGCCATACTTGAGAGAGTACAAATGAGCTAGATCATCTCTTATTTATAGTGGTTCTTGTCATTTGTCTGGGCCGACTTGTCCTTTTAGAAGCTAATACTTTAATATTAATTATTTTACTGAGTTGACTTGTCTTCTAGGGTTTTTACACATTTGTTTAGGTTTTCTCTTGCTTCTGAAATATTCTATTCTAGTCAAAGGTTACACATGGAGGTTAATACCCCCCGCAGTTATCGTAACATCAACATTCACAAACAAAATGCCTTCGGTAATCCTCCAAAAGGAGATTGATACATTATGTCTATGCATCATTCTATGGATGATAGATTGAACTCATCAACGACCTAGTTCCAACAAGCCTGAACAACTATCCAAAACCACCCCATGAACCTTGCGCTCCTGTTTGACATAATTCTCAATGGGAGACTCCACTACTTCACAACATTCTTTCAAAACAACTTTGCAACTTCTTTTGTTATACAAGGCACCTTTCTTAGTATGAAGATTGCGTTCTTGGAAAAACAGTGAACAACTACCGCAATCTTATCATACCCTTGCAAAACTAGAATTTGAGTGATAAAGTCCATAGAGACACTTTCTTGAGATCTCTCTGGCACAGATAAAGGTTGTAGTGGACCAACCTACATTTTGGGAGTCTACATTGTCTTGTTGACAGACTACACAAGTATAGATGTATTCTTCCATGCCTTGTCTCATACATTCCCAATAGTAGCCTCATTCCAACAATGTTATTTTCCTTTGTTGTCCTAGGTGGCTTGCCCAAAACAAATCATAACACTCCTTCCAGAGTTCCTTCCAAAAGTTAGATGACTTAGGAACATATATGTGATAGTACACAAATTCACTGTCCATCCAAAGCTTCCTTGTTTTTCCCTCCTTCCCCTATTTCATGATGTTCAAAGCCATAAGATCCTTGTGCAATCCCTCTTTGATATTTTCTTGCAAATTTGTGAAAAC
>ML807643.1:10830-30566 GCA_009831015.1 Picea engelmannii
CGACAAGAATAACATCAATCCCATATGATTGAGGTGGAAGGTAAGATCATTAATCATCCTATTGTTATTTTAATGAATTCAAGAGCAAGTCATTGTTACATTGATCCTAAAATAGTGGAAAATTTTCATTTGGAGAAAAGTAAGGATGAAAATTCAAGTTTGGCTCACCTAGGCACTAGAACCAAAAGAAGGATCAATGAGACGGTCATAGGTTGTCCAATAAATATTAATGTTGTGAGTAATAATGTTGACCTAAATATCATACCATTGGGATCTTATGATATCTTAATTGGAACGGATTGGTTGCAAAGACATCATGTTGTCCTAGAGTGTCATAACAAGACATTTACATGTCTTGAAGAAGAAGGAAAACATAGCACTATGAAAATAATTCCAAGACCCATTTCTATAATGGAAATTTCAGCATTTCATCTGAAGAGGTGTTTCAGGAAAGGATGTCAATTGTATGCAACTCTTGTGGAGGAGCCATAAAACACAAAAGGGCCAAGCCTTGGATATTTTTTAGTATTACAAGAGTTTGAATATGTATTACAATAAATACTAGGATTGTCACCAAAGAGGGAGATAAATTTATTTATTGATTTAGTACCAGGAGCTGCCTCAGTATCAAAAACTACTTACAGAATGAGTACACCAGAATTAAAAGAATTATGAATGCATCTAGAAGAATTGTTGAAGAAAGGGTACATATGCCCAAGTGTTTCACCTTGGGGAGCACCAATACTCTTTGTAAAAAGTAAGGATGGGACATTGAGGTTGTGTATTGAATTTAGACAACTGCATAAAGCTATTATGAAGAACAAATAACCTCTACCCAGAATTAATGACCTATTTGATCATCTGAGAGGAGAAAAGTTATTTTCAAATATAGGCTTGATATCAAGATACCACCAGGGAAGAATCAAGGAAAAAGACATAAGTGAGACAACCTTTAGAGTCATATATGGACATTATGAATTTGTAGTGGTGTCATTTGGATTGGCCAATGCAATAATATTATTTTTGTGCTTAATGAATATTGTATTCAGAAATTATCTAGATAATTTTGTCATTTTGTTCTTGGATGACATATTTATCTATTCTAAGTTTGAGTAAGATCATGAACATCACTTGAGGTTGGTGTTGCAAGTGCTGAGGGAACATCAACTTTATGCCAAGCTTAATAAGTTTTTCTTTTACCAAGAAAAGATCCAATATTTGGTGCACAATATTTTAGAAGAAGTCATAGTAGTGGATCCAGAGACGATTGAATCCATTAGAGGATGGCCAACACCAAGGAATGTTTTAGAAATCAGATCTTTTATTAGATTAGTTGGATACTACAGAAGATTTATAGAATGATTCTCTAAATTTTCTCATCCCGTCACTTCTTTACAAAAGAAGGGAATTAAATTTGAATGGACAACAAAGTGTGAAGAGAACTTTAATTTGTTGAAATAATTACTTACTAGTGCACCTATTTTGAAGATTGTTTACCCAAATGAGAATTTGGTGGTATGTATAGATGCATGGAAGGAAGGACTTAGTGGAGTCCTCACTCAAAATGGACATGCCAATAGTTATGAGTCCATAAATATTAAAGAACATGAGAGGAATTGTGCCACACATGATTTGGAGCTTGTTGTCATAGTTCATTCATTGAAGATGTAAAGGCATTATCTCATGGGAAAGAGATTTGAATTAAGGAAAGACCATAGTGGTCTGAAATATATTTTTGAACAACCAACATTGAATGCCAGGAAGACAAGATGGTTTTTAATTTTTAAGTGAGTATGACTTTGACATCAAACATATCAAGGGAAAATCAAATAAAGTTGTTGATGCACTCAACAGAAGAGTACATATCATGCATGCTACAATCATTAGTATGCATTAGTCAGATTTGAAGAGCATAATTTTAGATGTTGTTGTTATATATCAACATTACCTATAGGTAAAAGAAAGTTTACATCAGGAAAATGTACAACAAAAAATTAAAGATTATGGGAATAATGAAGGTGGATTACTTATGTATAAGAATATGATTTATGTTCCTAGTTCCAACTAAATTAGGAATTTGGTATTAAAAGAAATGCATAATGTTCCATATGTCGGACATCCCGGTTACTAGAAAATATTTGCAACAATAAGAAGCCAATTCTTTTGGCCTATAATTAAGAGGGATGTTGCTAATTATATCGATAGATGTATGGAATGTCAGAAAGTGAAAGATGGGCATAGACACCGAGTGGGTTTGCTACAACCATTGTCAATTCAAGAGAAGAAATGGGAAGTGGTAACCATTGATTTTATAACCAAGTTTCCTGGGAAAACAAGGCAACATGATTCAATAGTGGTAGTTGTTGATAAATTGACAAAGACAACTCATTGTGTTCCTATAAATATGACCGATACATCATCTAACATTGCAGAAATTTATATGAGGGAAATTGCTAGGTTGCATGGGATACCTTAGGCAATTGTCTCAGACATAGATACCAAGTTTACTTCAAATTTCTAGAGAGGATTATTTAAAGGATTTGGTACAAATCTAAACTTTAGCACAACATACCATCCATAGTTAAATGGGAAAATTGAGAGAGTCAACCAAGTGATTGAGGACATGTTGAGAATGTACATGATGGATAAGTCATCTAAGTGGGAATATTACTTACATTTGGTTGATTTTACATATAATAATGGGTATAAATATTCATTGAAGATGAGCCCATTTGAATCTTTGTATTGTATAAAATGTGATACTCTAGTGAATTGGGACAACCCAATAGATAGAGTAGTACTTGGGCCAAAATTGTTCAAGTATATGGAAGACCAGATGGTTTAAATTAAGAAGAATTTGAAAGTAGCACAAGATAGACTGAAGAGTTATGTAGATAATAATAGAAAAGCTAGATAATTTAAAGTGGAAGAGCATGTGCTTTTGAAAGTGAAACCCAAGAAGAGCTCATTGAAGTTGTTAGTTGTACATTGAAGCTAGTAGCTAGATTGTGTGGTACATTTGAGATATTAAATAGAATAAGGCTAGTTGCATACATGCTTGCATTTCTTGCTTCCATGAATGTGCATAATGTATTTCATGTCTCTTTGCTAAAAACGTATGTACATGATCATAACCATGTTATTAATTGGAATTTGATTCAGGTGGATCCAAAAGGAGACTTCCAGATCTAGTCAGTGCACATATTGGACATAAAAGTAAAAATGTTCCAAAATTGAGTCATAGAACTGGTAAAAGTTCAGCAGACATGATATGGTCCTAAGGATGTTACTTGGGAGCAGAGTACCAATGTCATGCAGACAGAGTACCCGTGACTTTTTGAATAATTTTGAAAATTTGATTTTTCTTTTGTATATGCACTGAGGATAGTGCCAAAATAAGGGGGAGGGGAATGTAATACCCTGATTTTGAGCCCCTGTATTAATAATATATTTTGTTTATTTGATGAAATTTCGGAGTGTCCAAACAATTAAAAGAGGTCAAAGTGCCTAGGAAATGTAATACTTTGAACATTGTAAATAATAAAATAGATTGTTGACTGCAAGATAGACAAGGAAAAGAGTTATAATAGGTTATGATTCCATGATAGAGGGGAATAAAGGGGCTAAATATTTTTATTGTATTTTATTTACCCATATTGGTTTTAATTGAAAAAAATGGTTACATGAGCTTCTCGGGGAAAGTCCATTTGGTTCTTGATTCCCAAGTAAATATATAAACCCATCTTTTGGGTTGTTTGGGGGTTCTTCTTCACTCTTTCATTTGGTTCTTCAATCATTATTCCCCATTCATTCTTATTCTTGATTTTGGACATGGGAACAAATTGTTGAGGAAAGAAGCCATTGTTTTTATGGTTGTAGTAATTACCAGTGTATTCAAGCCATGAATCATTGCATGTATGCTTGAGATGCATTGGCATGTGCTAAACCTTTCTCATAGCTACAAATCCTGAGAGTCCCATCATGGATATTCTTGAACAAATGCACAAGAGCCTTGGAAAGAAGTGGATGTCCTGAGGGACTACGTGGCAATGAAAGGGGTTCATTGTCTTTGCATGGTGCAGGCTAGAGAGAAGAGAGTTGGGTACTTTGGATGGTTGTGTGTTGAGAGACTTGTGAGAGATTGAGTGTTGAATGGTAAATAGGAAGTTGAGTGTCGCTTTGCAGCCCATTGTTGTGGATTCATAGCCTTGTCTTGGAGGTGACCTGTTGTTGAGACTTGGAACAACATTGTCTAAGGTTGGGTGGAACATCCTTGATCTACAGCCAGTTGGTGATTGGTCTTATTAAAGATAAGTGCTCTTTGTCATTTGTTTCTCTTCTTGTATATTTATTTCCACTGTGTATTAATTATTATCTCTGGGATATGTATTTTTTAATATGTTTGCTTGCTCGTTATTGTTGTGCATGGCATGATTAAGCATTATTTTTATTTCTAGCATGAATCTTGATTATTGCATGTGTGGTTATTGCATTTATTTCATGATTATTTATTAATTAATTGTTATCATAATTTGAAATCAATTCTTGAAGTGTGATTTGAAGTAGTGCATCCAACCTGTTGGTGGTTGGGTATGTTACATTTCATTAGAAATTTTTCACATTTAGCATAGTTTTGGACCTTGGAAATAGGATTGTGAGGACAAAATTCCAATGCCACTATGCGTTTCAAACTAGAATTTTATGACATTGAGCATAATACGTTTATTAATGAGGAATGCTCTCTTGGAAAGCAGAAGCCATTTCACACATGCATAAAGATATTGGTCAAGATGAGTAATTTTTTACTTCCCTCCTCACACTTATGCAGTGGAATATGGACACATATTAGGGGACTTGATTTAGGTAGGAACATTACTCAAAGTGATGCCTTTCTCTTAGGATTTCATTCATGGGATTCATCCCATATGTCCCTGCCCCAAGATGTGCACTTGAGTTACAATTGTTCCACTTGATCATTCATTTTGAAGAGGTAACTTGGTGGCCAATCCTAAGATTTCTACATAGGTGATTTGTGTATGAGGTTGTGAGTAGTGCTTGAGATGGACATTGCATTTTTCTTTGGATTTTATCACCTTGGGTTAGGTCACTACAATTGTCTCATTCAACCTTCACTTGGGTATGCCCCTTGCAGATTTCATCACCCCCAATGGAAAGCTCAATTTGAAGGCCCTCTTTAGCCATTTTAATTTGTTTGATCCTTGATAGTGTCCTAGAAGTGTTCTTGTTGTTTCACCATTTTGGAACTTGCCACCAAAACCACATTGTTCATCACCTGAGCACTTTTTACCTTTGGGGACATGGCTTTGAGACCCATATTGGAAAAAAAATATTATGGGGGCACAACCCTCAAACCCCCATCCTGCGATGGGCCTCATAAATAATGTTGAGAACACACATTCACATTCCTCACATTTTAAATTGTTTTCACTCTCTTATTCTTATTTCTTCCAAAATTAGGTCCCCCATCAAATCCAAATTGTTTGTCCAATATTGTTCATGGGAGTAAGAATAGGAACACATGCTATAAGTATCAATGACATCGAGGAAATGATAATAATACTAAGGGAATTCACAATCCACACCACAACCAAGTTAAAACCAAGAAAAAATGAAACACTCATTTTTGCACTTATCACCCTTATGTCATTTGAAAGTTGTACGATCACCCTACCATTAATGCCCTAACCTCCTAGGACTCATCCAAGCCTTCATTTAGTGTGCACTCATTGCACTAAACTTAGTGATTCCCCTATCACTACCTCACATAATTTCCTCCCACAACATGAACCCATTGTTTCAATAAGCGAGGCTCAATCAATTTTGACCTCAGTAGTTACCCACCCTCCCAATATATATACTTCACTACTAGGACAAATTGATTAAGACCAAGAGGAACTCATTTCACTCTAGTGAAATTTTATTCACCAAACCTTCTCTTGATAAGTATAATGAAAATGAGAACCCCTTTGAATTATCAGACCATCACTTTTGATTGGGACAAGAATATTGAAGTTTGTCTTCAATCTTCCACCCCATTGTAAATATGGGTTGATATGAGGAGAACCATTATACCCTTCTATATTCATCGATGTTTAGTGTACAAATGGGCCTCCTCTTGTTACCATGTCCTTATCTACTTGTCATAACCTCATCTCTTCCACTCTCATTCCATGAAAAAATGATTTTTGAGACCTTGTAACCCAGGAGGAATTATGTTTTCTATCTGAACTACGATTGTCTACATTAATGTCACAGTTATGACTAGTCTAGTGGGATACAATATCCTCCTTGGGAATGATTATTTCCATGCCATGAATATTGTGGTGTCTTAACTCTTCCAATTCATGAAATCCCTTTATGAAGGATACATCATCACGATTGATCAATTTGCACACTATGATCCCCCACCACATCCAACACCTGACACAATGTCACCTATTGTTGCTCACATTGAGCCAATAAATTATGTGTCCATTTCCATGGTTTGCACAAAATCGACCAAGAAAGCTAATGGCTCTATAACCACCTCCTCACCACTTTGTCTTGGATTTTGGATAGGTCAACTCACCCTTAGGGAAATCCACACCAATATCTCTCCACATTTGCAAAAGTACACTTGCCTCCTTAATTACATTCTTCTTTGACGATGAATAATTCTTTCACTAGCCCTAGAGATAGCCTCCACTTAGTTTCCCCTTTTGAATTCCTTGATGGGCCTAAATGCTCCACCATCAATCCATGTAACTCCATCTCCCTTGGTAGTGTCTTTGATTCATCTCACCTAATATTAACTCTTGTACTTGATAGGGATACTTTTGACCATTATTCCACCTCTAAGGCCCATGATTTCACCTCCATGTGAGATGTTGTCAAATATTTGTAGGGCATCAAAACTCCCATGGATCCCACAACACATTGAAAATATGAGACCCTTTTTCAGATTCTCTTTTGTGAGTATTTGACCTTGAATTGGACCTTTTGGTACCTTTGGTGCATTAACATTGTTACGTACTTGTCGAGAACCTTCTAGAGTTTTCATTTTTAGAGGTTGTATTTAATGGTTTTTTTACCCCCATTTCAAAAAGTGGTGCTACTAGTAACACCAATTTTCTTTTTTCTTTTTTTCTTTTTTTCTTTTTTTTTGGGGGGGGAGGGGGGGTTTGTTAAAATTACAATTTGATTAAAACCGTGGCCTTGAAAACTAGTATCGTTATGAACAAAATATTTAAAATCAACCCCAAAATCAATAAGTGGTACCATTTTTTTTTAGGTTAAATTTATAACTTGTTTGAACCATTACTTGACGATCGAATGGATAGAAACCTTAAAAATTGGCATGTTGCAAACAAAATCATAAAAAAAGGAAAAAATGTGAAAAAAAAAGAGAAAATTAAAAAATTAGGGAAAAATCTCCAAACTAGAGAAAAAACATTAAAACAAATTATATATATAAACATAATTTATAAGATGATTTTAGATTAAAAATAAATAAAAACAACAACATATCTCACACCTCCTTTAACTTAGGAAAAGGAATCGAACATTGAAAAAAAAAAGGCGAAATTTAACAATCGATTAAAAAAAAAAACAATATAAAATAAATAAAAACATTTAATTTCTTTTAATAAAAAGAAAGTTTAAAAAAATCATAGTTATAAAAATTTTAAATAATTAAATAATTAAAAAAATAAATAAATTTAAAAAAAAAAGTAGAGGGAGGTGATTCTCCCCCACCCCACAAGATTCCACATACACAATCACTAGTCGACTCTCCCCTCCCCATGCCCTCCTTTCCCCTCTCCCCCCTCTATTGTCCCTCCCCACCTACCCACTCCTTCAACAAGTGGCGGGTTTCACAACCCATCACTAGCTTTTGAGCAAGCCGTGGGGGTTGGGTGGGTGGGGAAGGATGGGAGCAAGGCCAAGGCTTGGGAGGGATGATAAAGGGTAGGGGGGCATTGAGAAGGGGAGGAAAAATTAGTAGGGGGGAATCTTGCAAGGTGGGGGAAGTGGTGATTTCGAAAATTTTCCCCACAACATCAACCCCTCAACTTCGTTTGATAAAAACAAACACAAAAATTTATTTTTTGTTTTCATTTATTTTTATTTTTTTACAACTTTTTATAATTATGCTTATTTTTAAAAAATTTAAAGTTTTTTTAAATGTTTTTGTTTATTTTATATTGGTATTTTCTCATTTTTCTTTTTATTATTATTTTTTTGGTTAAACTTTTTTTTAATTATTTTTTTTTCTAGTTTGAGGGATGTGTAGGGTTTGTTTCCCCTTTTTTTTCATAAAATAATTTTATAAATTATGTTTTTTTCTTTTTAATTTAAAATGGTTTTTTTATAACTTTTTTAAATGTTTTTTTTCTCTTGTTTGGATATTTTCCCTACATTTTTTAATTTACCTTTTTATATTAGTTTTTAGGATTTTGTTTGCAATGGTGCTAGATTTTAAATTTTTTGTCTACAACAATACCAATTGTCAAACCATGGTTTCAAACAAGTTGTAAATTTAATCTTGAAAAAGAATCAGTAGCACCACTTTTCGATTTGTAGGTTAATTTTAAGGTTTTTGTTCACAACAGTACTAGTTGTCAAGGCCACAATTTCAATCAAGTTGTAATTTTAACCTTGAAAACAAAATGGGTGCTACTTGGCACACCACTTTTCTATTTGGGGATCGATTTTAAATTTTTTGTCCACAATGGTATTGGTTATAAAGGACACAAATTCAAACAAGTTGTAATTTTAACCTCGAAAAAATGGGTACTACTTGGAGGGCCACTTTTTTATTCAAGGGTTGATTTTAAGGTTTTTTCTACAATGGTATCGATTCTGATGGTTGTGGTTTAAAACAAGTTGTAATTTTAACCCTCCCCCAAAAAAAGGGTGTTATTGGTAGCATCACCTTTTGATTTGGGGGTTGATTTTGATATTATTTACTGAATAATATGGGTTTTTAGGGCTAGAGTTCTCATTTTGAAGTCACATTTCTTGTCAAGTCAATAACTATGTTCATTTTCATTGGTACTTGGTAACAATTCTTTCTTCAACCTACAACCACTAATGTTGGGGGTAACTATGTTTCCTACCAAAGTCACACAAGACCTCGTGAAAGACACAACACAAACCTACCTTGAGTTGAATAAGATTATTACAGTCAATTATATCCTTCACCCCTAGATGTCATATAATTTAGAGCCTAATTTCCTATTTGAACTAACCCAGTCTCAAAGCATCATCACTTCATGTTGTGATACCCCATCAGCTTCAATCCCTTTGGTTACACCCCATTTGGGTGTCTTGGATTCCCTACACTTCATGGGAGCACCTCCTTTTCATATTTTGCGTTCCTTGGCCTCCAATCTCTTTGCAAGAGGGTTTCCTTTAGGAACACTTTGTTCATTATCATTCTTACACTTTATGGGAGTGCCTCATTTGGAACTCTTCATTTCAAGGCCTCATTGTAATTTGCAAGAGTGTATATTTTATGAACTCTTTATTCCTTGGTGTTTGTGTTCTTCAAGGGAGTGCTCATTTTGGAAACTCTCCATTCCCCGACATACTTGCACTTTGCAAGAGTTCCTCCTTTAGGAACACTTCAATCCATATCCACATATAGTGCATAAGAGTGCCTCTTTTGAACTCCTTATTCATTGGCCTCCTTGCACTATGTGGGAGTGCCTTCATTGGGAACTCCTCATTCTCCACCCCCCATGTGAGGATTAATCTAAGCATTGTTTGTTTCTCATTATCCAAGAAACACCACCCTATCCATCATTATAGGATACCTTTTGGATCATATTCTACCCCTTTATCACACTTGTAAAGGGACCATGTACAATGTTTGGATTTTTTGTTTAGTTTGTTGAGCACTCTTATGCCACTAATTTTGTTTGTATGTATGAAATATATTATCAAAGGAATCCATTTTTCACGCATCTTTAGTTGTTCCCCATAGGGTATAACTCATGACATTGGCATATAGGATTAGTATACCCCTCCAATATATTACATTTTTACCAATTGTGTCCTTTGACTTTGCCATAGGTTCTACCATGTTATGCAAGTAATTTCACCCAACTTTCTTTTTTTCCCTCATTGGAAAGTGATGCTCTTCCTTAGATGGGTTTCCTTAGTTTGGCACTCTTCTCATATTGGCACCGATGATATCTTTCTCCATAGGATTGGGAATCCTTGTTGTCTATGATTACATAAATAATCCTCGTGTCTTGCCCTTATCCATTGTTGAAATTTACTCAAGGTAATCTTGAGTGGTTACACTTTGGTTTGTTTACCTATGTTAGATTCATGATTATGAACCATTGTTTCATTGCATTTGTATGCTAAATTTTCATATGCAATCAAGCCTCCACCATTCATCTTTTGTTAGGAGAAACACCAATCGAATGCTCGGTTGACACCCATTTGTTATCGTCTTCCCTATGTATAGTTCAGAACTGTTTGGTTGCATATGGAACATGTCTCCTCATTGTAATGTAATGATCAAAACCATTATTTTATTCTTTATTAAAATAAAAATATAAAAACAAGAAACAAAAAATGCAAAAATTCAAAAACATCAAAAACATCAAAATATTTCAAAAAACAAAAAATAGAAAAGAAACTAAGTTTTCATATTATTGGATCAAGAATCATTTCCCATTTGGACAGTTGTCAATGTCTCCCTTTCTCAGAGCATAATAATGTGTCACCTTATCCTACATTTTTTGTAGTTAGTATTGGATCTTGAGTCTCACCTTTCACCATTAATCCAACCATGTCATCTTAGCCTTTGAATATTAACTTGTCCCGTCTATTTAATTTTGTCACTTGGTCACTAAGTCACACTCATCCTTTCAATATAACATCACTTATATGGTTCCCAATACACTTTTAGTATTAATCACCTCCCCTGTTTTCAAAATGACATTTGGTTAAGTTATTTGTTCTAAAATTTATGGTTGTTTCCATGGTTAACCATCAATTTATAGCGCAAGGGAAGTCATATGCCAAAACCCATCATGACTTTGTTCCATTGAATCTAGTACCTTGGATATTTTTTTCAACATTGGTGGTGTTCCTCATATACAATAGGGAATTTCATCATTGATTATTGATTGTATAGCTCCTTCTAGTGTTAGTCTTCAACATATTTATTTCCATCATGTTGGTTCATATTAAGTATCTTTGTACCCATTACCATCATTGATAGGCCACCTCTTATTTGGTAGAGATTTTCATTATTGATTTGTATCTAGATGGTTTCTCCCATGCTTGGTCACTATTTGTCATCACATTGTGGATAACCCATGCATCATGATGATCATGTTCTAAATCCAGTTGAAGACAAGTGAACATGTATAACTATATTCCATATTTTTTGTGAGTTATCAATATGGGCTCACTAGTAGAGAGTTATCAACATGTTTTGAGCCCTTCTTCCAATGGGTTTCCTTTGCAACAATTGTGTGCCCTCACTAGGGTAGCATTGCAACTTCATCACATATTTTAGATGGAAAAAAAATTCATTTCTAGATGTACTATGACCTTACTGCATATGTTTCATGTTACCAATATCATGGATTATTGTTATACATAACTTATTTATTAAACAAACATGGGTATGCTCGCCTCATTAAAAATTTTGTAAATTAATTTCACCTCAGAATTGTTGTTATGCAAGTGGAATTCTCTCTCACCTCAGAATTGTTGTTATGCAAGTGGAATTCTCTCTCTCTCTCTCTCTCTCTCTCTCTCTCTCAATTCTAGAAAAGAAGCATGATTTATTTCAGTTATACAATTTTTCTCTTAACCTCACACATCAAGGAGTGTCTATTATCATGTTGTTGTCATCCACTTGGGTAGATGAAAGTACACCAAAGATGTTACTAATAAGCATATACCAAAGCAATGAAGCACATAAAGCATAAAATCATAAGAAATGCCTAAATTATCTATGGAGAATTAAATTCAAACCATATAATTCACCAAATATATGATCACATGGTACATCATCTCATGGAGATTACAACCAGTGAAAATAATCCTTTGATACTCATGCAAGGACCCTCTACATAAATAGTGTAATAAATTTTGCAATCTAGCTAGTGTCATGTTGTTACCATGCAATCTTCTAGCTCAAAAGGGCTTAGCAGATGCATTTTCTAGCATATGTGATGAGGTTGTCTTTGCGTGTGGGTTTATAAGGAGGCCTCTTTACTCGAATCCACCTTCACTTGCTCCCCATAAAAAGCTATTTCCCAAAAGAAACTTATTTGAAGGCTTGCTTCACCCTTCTCTATAGTTTTTCATTGATTTCATGTTAAGGAAAGTAATTGATTTACCTTTGCTTACTCACACAACTTGTACTTCTTATTTTTCTCTACATCAATAATACCAACTTGTTCGTTGAGTGCATTTGGTACACTCTTATACCAAATTACGCTCAATAAATTCAGGCACAACAATTTCTTTGTATAAATCATTAAGCTATATTGATTGGTTTGCTATATCACTCCAACTATGCCTCTTAAAATCAAAATCAAATAAAGATGGTGATAACGGAGCTCTATCATCTTCAAAAATTGGTTAAGCATTAAGTTAATGTTCCATGAACTCTTTACTCATGCATGCTATCATGAAGGACCTCTAAGACAAGATATTTTTTTTTTTTTAAATAAAAAAGGGGAGGAGCCTGCTATCATATATTATCAAAAACTGTATCAGAGTGTACATAGTCCAAAGTCTTAGCAAACCAAAATGCTGCCGGAAACCGGAAACCAGCATAGGTATATAGTTGGAACAACTGTAAACTAATGGCACCTGTCCTGCCCGTAGGAAACCAGGCCAGGTGCCTTAAGTCTAAATTAACATAAAACATAAGCATAAAACTAAAAAAMCGTAGCATCATGAAAAACCTAGGGGATTGGTGACCTGTGACCATAAGACTRCCGTGYTGGAGCGAAAGGGRAGACATCCAGAAACGCGTCCAGCCGCTGGCCCATGATGTGGGCACGATACTCCAGGTCAGCCATGTGGCCTCGGAGCTCAAACACCAAGGCCAGGTGCTCCTCACGGAGAGAGCCACGCAGGTCATCACCTTCAGCTTCGGGCGTTCTACTCTTCACGTCGTCCTGCCACCCTTCCGTTCCCGTCGCACATCCAGCATCAACCTCAGCTTCCAGGTCCGGCCAAGGAACTTCTTCTACAATGCAACCAGGAGGATCATCGTCCAAGCCCAGATTGAGAATGCCTTCGCCCCTGCCAGACCGCCCTGTATCACAAGGCACCTCCAAGGTCGGCAAATCCACCAGAATCGTGTCCTCCTCAATAATGCAAGCTGGGTACAGTTGCTCGTTGTTTCCCTCCAACATGACAGTATCCATGGTTCCACGATCGATTTCCTTTTCGGCAATGTTTGAGAGCCGAACCTTCTCCTCTTCGCGAGTCTTCTTTCTCAACAGGGAGGAAGCTATGACCAGAGCCCATTCAATATTTTCCCTGCGCTGTCGCTGTTCCTTGCGAGCGTACCAAGCAGAACCACGTCGAGGAGTTCCGCGCTTCCTAGTCATGTTGCAGAGCGCCCTCCAAGGAAAACACACAGGTTGAGATGAGGGCGGAAGCCAATTGAGAGCACAGGCAGAGGGACTTGCCTCAAATTTCCACGGAAGGATGGTGTACCAGGGCGCCAGGAGCACGAAGCTACACCAGCACCTCCAGACGCAGAGCAGAGTCGAGACCGGAGCAAGGAAAAACAAATAATCAAACTTCAAATTCCCATGGCTGCCCTTAACTTTACACTCGCCAAGATCGTAAATACTCGCTCGCGGGAGGAGTCCATCCATCGCAGAACTGTAATGGCTGACTAGCATCCGTAATGGGTGTTTATGGAGGACTGCCTCCAGCATTTAATCTCCGGCCTTGTGCGAGGCCAATTGGCACGCCTTCGCCACCTGTCACCCCATACGGGGCCTGAAAGTCTCTGCTAGCCAAGTATCTGCACTGGCTAGAGAGTTCAGTCTCTACAGAAGTATTAGCTTGCCAGTAGATGAGATCCTCCTTGGCGTCAGTTCCTATATTTGCTAGATGATCTGCAACCTTGTTAGCTTCACACCTCACATGAGAGGGGATGAGGATAAGGTTGGGGTTGATGAAATCCTTGAAATCTTCCAGGAGACCCAAGAGTCTCCAGCTGGGCGAAGTCCTCCAGGGGGGCTGTCTATTAAGGATTCGCTTTGCAAGTTGAATAATTATTTGTGAGTCTCCTTCAAAAATTAGTCGTAGATGCTGATTTTGCACTGCCATTTGGATGCCTTTTACCAGGCTGGAGAGTTCCGCAACATTGTTAGTGTTTTCACCCAGAAAGCCTGCAATTAGATGCGTGATCTTGCCCAGGTGGTTCTTGAGGACGGCCCCTAGACCGGCTGGCTCGGGGTTACCCCTAGAGGCCCCATCGAAGTTAAGCTTGAGAAATCCAGGGGGCGGCGGAGGCCAAGCCGATGGACTGATGGCTTGCCTGTGAGTGGCTTTCCCCTCAGTTTGCATATTTGGAGGCAGGTTCCATCCTTCGAGTATTCTTTTCTCCTCAGGCCTACACTGCATGTCTTCTTGGGGCCAGGTGGAACTGAGAACGGTTTCTCGAATAAATCTTATCACCCTGTCCCATGTGTCGAAGGGGGGGGACGGATTAGAATTAAAGATTCGTTTATTTCTTTCTTTCCATAGTGCCTAGAGGATAAATCCCGGGAGCAGCTGCCATATGCGTTGGAGAATTGGATTGTGGAAGGAGACAACATCCCAGTTAACAAGGGTCTCCCGAATGCTGTTGCGGTTTCTTTGGGAGCGTCGCATGGCTTGTGCCCCCCAATCCCAAATCTTCTGACTGTAATGACAGGTGTTGAGTAGGTGTTCCATGGTCTCCTCATTTTGCATGCAGAGGGTGCATCTAGAGGGTCCTGTGAAACCTCTTTTCATGAGGTTGTCCCATGTTAGGATGCGGTTTTGGGCCATGAGCCAAAGAAAGAACGAAATTTTGGGCCATATGAAAGGCTGCCAGACCTTGCTCCAGATTGAATCAGGGCCTTGGCCTAGGAGATTTTCTTGCAGGTAGTAGGCTTCCTTGACCAAGAAAGTACCTGATGTGGAATGACCCCAGCGGAGGATGTCCGATCCTTCCCTGGTTGGGATTTTCCTGGACTGCAGGCACTCCTGCCATGGTTTAAGATCAAGATTTTCTTCGATTTGCATGTCTATTGAGTTGGTTTTCCATTGTCTCCAGGGCTGTCCGTCTTGAGTTGGGAGCCAGAAATCCTTAACCTTATTGAAAATGTTTTGCTGTAGTCTGAGCTTGTAGGGATTTAGGCATTCCATATCCTCGAGGGGGGGTAGTTGTTGCCATGAGTCCTTCCAAAAGAGTGCATTTTCTCCATTCCTTACCTCCCAGAAGGCATGCTGCTGAACTAGGGGGCGGTTCCTCCATGCCGTGTTCCAAATGTTAGATCCTGGCATCTGTTCATTGAATCTGATTAGCTGATTGTATTGCGTGTTAGGTGCATACTTTTGCTTCCAGAGCCGCGCCCAGATCTCTTGCGGGTGTTGAAGCCATCTCCACCACATTTTGGCCCCCATGATTTTGTTCATCTTCCCCGGGTCCCGGATTCCCAGCCCTCCACACTGCTTGGGTTTGCAGATCTTCTCCCAACCAACAAGAGCCCATTTCTTATTGCTGTGATGTCCCTTCCACTAGAAATTGCGTTGTATACTCCTTATGGCTTTAATGACTGAAACAGGCGCGGCTAAGGCAGTAAAGAGATACGTGGGTAGAGCTTGCAGGACTGACTTGAGCAGAACCAATCTGGCAGCAATATTTAAGGGTCTAAAGGTCCAATTGCTCAACCGGTTTGCTAAGGAGAGGAGCAGACTGTCCCAAGAGATGGATTTCGCTGACTCATCAGAAAGAGGTATACCCAGGTAGGTGGAGGGAAGGGAGCTTCTGGTTATACCAAGAAGGAAAGAGAGGTGGACCTGAACCGGGGCTGGCATATTGAAAAAGAAGAGCTTTGACTTGTCCAGATTGAGAAGCATACCTGAGGCGTCCGAGAAGTCAGAGAGAATTGAATTGAGCTTGGTTGCATCTTTGACCGTGGGAGTGATCATGAGAAGAGTATCATCAACGAACTGACTGTGCAAGGGCGCCGGGAGGAGGCCGTGGATTGGTAGCCCAGAGAGAGAGCCATCCGAGACTGCTGCTTTGAGGTAGCGGCCAAGGCCTTCTGCCATGATAACGAAGAGAAAAGGGGAAAGGGGGTCGCCCTGCCGGATGCCTCTAGAAGAATGGAAAGGCCGAGAGGGAGAGCTGTTAACAAGAATGGAGAAAAAGGGAGTTGAGGTAAGCGCAAGAATCCAGTCTACCCAACTGTTAGAGAAGCCAAAGGACTCCAAGACCGAGCGCATGTATTGCCAGCTCAATCTGTCGAAAGCTTTTGATAGATCAAGCTTGATGAGAAGACCTGGTGTGTTGCTCGATTTTAAGGAGTGAACAACCTCATTGGCCAGAATGACGCTATCCATGATTTGCCTTCCTTCTACATAGCCTGACTGCTCATTTGAGATGATGAACGGTAGGATTGGCTTGAGTCGGTTGGCAATGACTTTAGTAATTATTTTGAAAATGACATTACAAAGTGAAATAGGTCTGAACTGTTTCGGGTGCGTGACCCTTTCCTCCTTAGGGATGAGAGTAATGAAAGTTGCATTTAGAGCAGTGAGAACCTGCCCAGATGTTCGTGATTCTTCTACAACCCGCCAAACATCTTCCTTGATTAAATCCCAGCAGTGATGGAAGAAGTCCGTTGTGAATCCGTCCGGCCCTGGTGCTTTACCTGGAGGCATATTCGTTACTGCAAAGTCCACCTCAGTCTGAGTGATAGGCCTTAGCAGTGCTCTGTTCTGGTCAGATTTAATTAGCCTGGGAATGTGGCGGGTTACTTTTTGAATTGCCTCCTCCCTGTTTGTGTTGGTCTCCGTGAGAAGATCTTGATAGAAGGAGTTAAGAGCTCCTGCTATTTGATCGTGGTCCCTTATTGGGGTTCCTTGGTCATCCTCCAGTTGTGTGATGCGGTTAATGTGCCTTCGGTGCGTCATTGCTTTGTGGAAGAATTTTGTATTGTGCTCTCCTTCTTTGAGCCATTGAACCCTTGATTTTTGTCTCCATAATATCTCCTCTTGTTCCTTGCAGATTTTTAAGGCATCCATGAGTTTTTCCTCTTCCCGTGCCTGACTTTGAGTTCTGCTCCCTGTGATGAAAGTGCGCTGAAGGTCCTCTAGTTGAGTCTCTATTTCCCTTTTCCTAAGGAAGATATCTCCAAAGGTGGTTTTGTTCCACCTTTTCAAAAGTATCTTAAAGTTCTTAAGATGTTGCTGGAACTTGTACATGTGAGTGCCATGATTTATTTCAGCTTGGTCCCACCAGGTTTGGGCTAGTTGAAGGAAATTTGGGTGGGTGAGCCAGAATTTTTCGAATCTAAAGGGCTTTGGCCTAGGGGGGCGCCCCGGATTCAAACAGAATTCTATGGGCCAGTGGTCCGATCCTGCCTTTGGCATGATATTTGCCTCCATTGCCTGGTCGCTTTCAAGGAGGGCATCGGTCACTAGAAAGCGGTCCAGCCGGCAGGCCACATGTTGATGCCCTGTTCTTCTGTTGGACCAAGTGAATATTCCATTGCGAGTTTCCATATCAACTAAGTTTAGTTGCTCTATAAGGGTTTTAAACCTCCCACTATCTTGATCCAGCCGCTTTAGTCCTCCGCTTTTTTCCTCCAGCGTTAAAATTATATTGAAGTCACCTCCTACTATCCAGTGCGGTGTGCATATGAGGGTTTGGACATGCCTCAGGGATTGTAAGAAGTTTTCCTTATCTTGGATGGATTGTGGACCATAGACGTTTGTGATAGCCCCTTCCTTGGAGGAGGCTAAGGATTTAAAGTATGTCGTTAGGGTATACCTAGTCGAGAAAGGATGGAGCAGGGTGACTGTTTGCGGATTCCAGAGAATAGCCAGTCCACCTGCCGCACCCACTGAGTCCAGAAAGAGGAATTCTCCATCCCTCCAGCTGCTTCGGAGAATATTTTCCGCCTCCTGTCCTGCACATTTGGTCTCCTGCAAAAGTAAAATATCTGGTTGTTCTGTCTTTATACAGTCTCGGAGGATCCGTTGCTTGGATCGTCCATTCAGGCCTCTTATGTTCCAGAAAATTGTCTTCATCATGTAGAAGGTGGGGGGGGTGTAGGTAGCCCTCCGATAGCCGTTGAATTTGGCCGGAGTTGATCATTAGGTGCCCTGCTTCCTTGATAAGCTGTTGTGCTGGTTTGCGCCCTCTCCTCTTATTTTCCTTGGAGGATTTTTTGTTGTCGAGACTGGGGTCGGCCATGATACCCAGCCTGGCTGTGGATCCCGCTGTGGAGTCGGTGAATACTTTGTGCACTTTTCTTAGCTGTTCTACAGGGATATGTTGTAGATCCTTCTGATTAAGGGCTTCCTCTAGTTTTTCTAGGTCAATTTCTTCCAGATCTGTTTCGTCCATCAGCATATTGGTATCTTCGTCCCTGCTAGCCTGTGTTAACTGAGTTGAGTCCTTTGTACTGGATTTATGAGGTTCCTCAGGGCACTTTCCTTTTTCTTGCATGGATGCTTGAGGGGGATTCTGATGCGTCTTTTCCTGCGGTGCCTGATTTAGAGCTTCAAAGGAATTCTTGGAGGGATTCTTTGAGGTCGAACTTTGGTTCTGTTTTTTAGAGGGGTTCTTTCGCCTTCCGGCCACACTGGTGAAGCCGTCCTTCTGCTTGGGTTCGGATGGTTTTGGGGCTGAGGCCTTCAGTGGGCAATCTCTAAACAAATGACCATGCTCATGGCATTTTCTGCATCAAAAAGGTATGTGCTCGTAGTCAAGTGGTTGGTTCCAGTCTTCGTCTCGGTACTCCAGAGTGATGGAGCCCGACAGGGGTTTTGAAATGTCCATGTAAATGCAGATGCGGGCGTAAGATGTGTATTTTCTTATTTTAGTAGCCTCTGAAGCTTTTACATATTGTCCCACCGTGTTCCCTATGCCCATTAATATTTCTTCTAGCCAGAATTCCTGGGGTAATGAGTACAGTCGGATCCAAACCGGGGCCCATGAGAAGTCCTCTAGATCTGGATTAAATCTGTCGGTCCAGAATCTTAGAAATAAACCCGCTGAGTTATAGAAATATGGCCCATTGTCAAATATTTTGTCCTTGTCATCTAGGTTATACAGGATAATTGTGAAAAAACCTTTGGAACTGAGCTGAACCTCATAGTCTCCCTTGGGTTTCCACCAGTCCTTAATCCATCTGGAGAGGTCTTTTTCAGTCGGCCATAGGCCCAGGAATTTGCCTATTAGTGCATGGTCCATCATGAATTGGGTGTGTTCCCCCACCCTTGTCGAAGTAATACGGTAAAGAGGCGGTTTTTCCATTTGAGGAATGCACTTACCTGGCAGCCAGTTTTTGGATGTTTGTGGGCGGGATGTGCTGGACTCGCTTTCCATATCCTTGTTGGAGCTGCGCTCCTGAGCAAAGAGTTGTTCCTTGAGATGCGCCGGTGGTTCAAAGGCCGGCCGCTTAGCCCGCTGTCCGGATCTATCATTGGCGGCCATGTCACTGTACGAGGGGGGTTTCCCCCCCCCCCCC
>ML807643.1:43769-55702 GCA_009831015.1 Picea engelmannii
AGTGTGTGCTTTAGTTCACACAATGTTGCCTTGCACTTCTCCATCCAATTTCATGGTTTGTTCTTCTTCAAGAAGTCATTAAGTGGTGTTGACATCTTAGAGTAGCATTTAATAAATCTATGGTAGTAGTTAGCCAAACAAAGGAAACTTCTTACCTCATGAATTGTTCTCGGTTCCTCCCAATCCTTAACCCTGATCTTCGCAAAATCCATGTGGATGCATCCTTGTCTAATCCAATGCACCAAGAATGGGATTTCAATCTACCTAAAGACACACTTGGACTTCTTCAAGTACCACTAATTTTTGCTTGGTGCCTCAAATACTTTTATCAATTGCCTCTTATGGTCTTCCATGTTCTCATTGAACACCACAATGTCATCTAACTAAAAAACCAATAAATTGTCCAAGAACGATCTAAACAAATCGTTAATCAAGGTGAAAAAGGTCGTTGGAGCATTGCACAACCTAGAAGGCATAACAAAAAATTCAAAACTATCGTATCTCTTTCTACACTCTTTACTTGGTAGTATCCCTACCTTAAGTCCAACTTTGAGAAAACCTTAGCCTTAGCAAACTTGTCAAAGAAATATGTTTCCAAAGGTAAGAGGTCGCAATTTTTGATGGTTTGCATGTTCAATGCATGAGATTCCAAGAAAATCCTCAATTCTAGTTGGTCCTTCTTGTTTTGGAAGAACACTAGTGCACCATACAGGTACCTAAAAGATCGGAAGAAGCCAACACCAATGAGTTCAATCCACTACTACTTCAACTCTTCCAACTGAGGTCCATAAAGTTGATAGGAATCCCCAATTGGAGGTTGCAACTCTAGTTTAAAGTCAATACGATGGTCAATGGTATGCCTAGGAAGGAGCACTTTAGGCAAAGAATCAAGGATCAAATTTGCAAACTGTCCAACACATTGGGAAGTGTTGGTGAAATAGGCGTCCCCACTCCATCCTCATCCACTTCTCTAATAACTGCTATAAAAACGTAAGACTTTGGGTGCATGGTTTCCCTCTTCAAGCTCAATGTTGAGACAATTTGCAACTTTCAATCTGACTTGTTGTTACACAAGTCTTCCATCCATCGAGTATGACCAATTTGCCCACAAATGGTAGGAGAATTGTTTATGTTCTTCTTAGGAATTCCTAGCCAAGAATGATTTGAAAGTTATACATTTGCAATAATATAAACTTTGCACAACCTTTCCATTTTTCCAACTATATGTGAACTATAGATGCAACCCTAGGTGATGCCTTAGCCTTAGAATTGACTGCCTTAATTGAAGCACTGCAAAATCCAACTCTAAGTTTGAATTCACTTACCAACTCTCCTTCAATAAGTTGTGCGAGGCACTAGAATCCACCAACCCCTGCACTATCCTTGGACCATTGATCGATATCCACATAACAAAGATGATTGAGATTTTTCCCTTAGTTTCCAACCAAAGCAACTATCTACTACAAAGACTCCTTCAAGAATGGCTTTTCCCTTCCATCTGCCACAAAAGCATGTAGTGCACAAATTGTTAAAGGAAATGACCATCAACAAGAAGAAACAAGATTTTTACCTCCCTAAAGTGTCTTTCCAATGGGTACCATACAATGCCATCTTCATAATATCTATGGGTGAACGCTTAGGCCCAACTTCACTTGAACCCAAGCCACTTCAAAGTGTGTCCTATATGTTTGTTGCATGCATATTAACTTAGTTAAAATTCACTCCAAGGTGCAAGGACACTCAACCAAGCTGCTCCTAAACTAACCATAGCCTGCAACAACAACTCAATATCGTCCTTCCCCTTCATCCAGTCTCTAACCATTATTGGCACTATTCTAGACCATTACATAAAGAGAGGTTGCTTCAACATTTGTGCTACTAGATGTTGCCTCAATGAGCATATATGCCTCCCAATAAACTTCCTCGTCGAAAGATGATTGCAAAGTTATCTTGAACTGGTCAAACCACCCTTCCAACCTACTTCTTCCTTCAAGAACATGGCGAAGAGCATCCAACAAAGTAAACCAACTTTTTGGAGAAGTTGAGCTTTGATACCACCTATCCCGAACCTAAGAGTCTTGCCCAAATTTTTTCTTTTCTTCATCTCTGGTTGTGCAACACTGCCTTGCGTCAACCACATTAGCTTGACCAACCTTGACTCACTACAACCAAACTACACCTCTTCACTTAAGGTCTACCCATAACTTCTCCTTAAGCTATAATATGTTAGATGCACAAATAAGTCCAACATAACCAAGTTCATCCAACAATAAGCACACGTCCACCCATAACGTTAAAACATTCCAACAATATTTGACCAATATTTGAATACTTAGCCAACACAAAGCAACATAAGAAACATAACATTCATCAAAGTAAGCAGCCACAATACACAGGTATAGGCAACACCCAAGGCGGATGCCTTAACTTTATTTATATTAAGAATGTTACAATGTACAACAGAGGAGCTCGACCAATTGCTTGTGACTCATTTACATCCTACAATTACACTAGGCACAATTGTCTACAAGAACTGTCAATCCAACCCCTGAAGCAACTGGAGGCATGCCTCCAATAGATCATGTCTTATTTTTCTTCTCATTTAGTCAATGTAATTCACCCTTTTGTGCCAACCCTAAACATAGCACAAACCAAATAGCTCTTTTACATTAGTGTGAATAACCAATGCTTCCTCCATGTCTTAACACCTTTGAGATGTTCTTTTATATGAGACTTGCCTTGCACTTGCAATGCCTTCATTTTAAGGTGGACCCAAGAGCCATCCACCAATTTTACTTCTTTTGGTGTCTTGTTCACTGACCCTCCATGTCCAACAAGTGCGCCCATCGATGCCTAGCATTGCACCCAAGTGTGCCCAGGATAACTCCAATGACTAAGGGACGTTCAATGTCTTCGGTCCACACATTCAACGTGTGCACAAGGTGTCTCAACTCTTATAAAGGCAACATGTAATGATTCACCACTCAATCCATTGATCAAACATATAACATTGCAACTTTCTATGACAACCCTACACGCCCACCTAAGCAATGCACCTGTTGCTATTTACAAGGGAAAACCTTACACATAACTACTAATTTCCTTTAGCCAAATACCCAAAGGAAAACGCTAGTGTTTAAAAGAATCAATCCACATGAAGCAACATGGTGGTGTGTCTCTTCTTATGTTCATTTCGATTTGGACATTGTTGTGTATGAGAAAAAATGAGAAATCTTTTACAAAAATAATAAGAAAGCGTTCAAAATAATCTTCAACACACACAAAACAAGCAACTTTGCCTTTGTGAAACATTTTCGCACCACAAAACATCAAATATTGCCTTTGTGAAGCATTTTCACACCGCAAAGCATCAAATATAGATAGAGGATGCACAAGTCATAGCAAAAGTGGATCTTGTAGTGTAGCACTAAGAACAAAGAAAATGGATGGAACCTAAATAAAAATTTGCTACTTATCATCGACAATTTAAACATCCACATAATAAATAGAGATATTAGCTCGTAATACCAATGCTTTAATTAATACATCGACACAATATGCTAATTCTGGGCATCAAACTTGTAGATGAGCAAAAATATGGGTATTCGTGTAATCCTCTTTATATGAGATTAAAGAACCTTTAGCGCCCTCTCATGCACATACACTTTATCAAAATCACCATTAAAGTTGCAGGTAACTTGGGTTCAAATTTCAACGAGTGTAAGAGTCGTTATAGTGTCTTTGAAATGTCTTCAACAAACTTACTTTTCATTCTCTGTAACACTCAGTTGAAGAAAGAACTTTTAATTGCATATAAAAGATTATCCTTTGAAAAGTGATCCAAAATCCAAAACTTCAGATGCAAAAATGGATAACCATATAAGTTCTGTAAATTTATAATATAATAAAGATGTTTAAATGTTCTATGATTTGGATTGTTTTTGGCAATATTTTCAGTTATAAAAGAATTGATGGAATTGTAATTTTTCATTATTGAATTTGCACTCTTTTTTCACAAATGAATTCAGTGCCATTCAAAATCTCTATTATTTTCAGTTATAAAAAAATTGATGGAATTGCAATTTGTCATTATTAAATTTGCACTCTTTTTTCACAAATAGATTTAGTGTCATTAAAAATCCCTATTACATCCAGATTGTGCAATCTCAACAATTAATATCTACAATTCTAACATAGCCACATTTTAAGTAAAATGCTCGAAAAAGATCCAACATGATTAGTCACCATATTTTAAATAAAATTATCAAAAAATCCAAATAATAACATGATTAGTCACCATATTTTAAATAAAATGATCAGAAAAGATCCAAATAATAACATGTTTGGACTATGCTTTAACATAATTGCCCATCACAATTTCATTTGATATTTAACTTAGCTTTTAAGGGCAGATTTTAACCTACTTTGCATTGCAAGAAAATAATATATGTGCTAAGCAGTCTGCAGGATTAAGAAAATGCCTTATCGAATTGCAGGTTGAACCTGCAAATAAATCTAACCAAGTTTTGTCAACATTATCCTCTTTAGCTGAAAAAATGATATATGGTCCTTATAAAATTCAAATTCAATTGCATGTTGGGCCAACCCCAATACCCCAGGGGTAGATGGGTATATGACATGCCACAGTCACCATTCAGTAGAAACAATGAGATAAGAAGTATATTCTATTAGATTCTGGCCTTGTATAGCTTATACAATTATGGAACCTAAGAGCTCAATTTGCTAATCAACAAGAGCCAATTATCTTTATCTTTGCATCCATGAACATGGATGACAGACATGGTACACGTAGTAAACAGCCCAAAGATTATGGTAATAATATCTGCCAAGAGGGCTGATATTATTCATAAATTTGTCAGAGGTTTCTTCATCCTTAACCACATCAAGCAATCATTATTCTCAGAGGGACTGTTTCTGCATATTTAAATATCACCAACACTGATCAGTCTCCCAATTCCTCCAAGAAGTAGCAAATCCATACTCGGGATGACAATTGCCGTTAGACCTTCGATCGAAAGACGAAATCCCGGGAAATCTGTTATTCAGTCTTCTCCCTTGCAGGGACTGCAACCTCAATCTCTCGTCATACTTTGCCCTAGTTTCTGGATCAGACAGTATAATGTAAGCATCATGAATTTTAAGGAACTCCTCTGTATTCTTGGCTAATTCGCCCTTCATGGCGATATCCGGATGCCAAATCTTAGCCGACCTCCGGTACGCATCCTTTATATGTTTTTGAGAGGCGTCTCGTGGAAGCCCTAAAAAGTCATACAGTGTGCAATTCTGTAATCCGCCATTGGTCACAAAATGTTTGTCCTCCGCCTGTTCGCAAGCAGCGGCCTGTGCCACGCATCTACCGGAGTTTCCTATAATCCTCACTGATCTGGGAATTCTAAGTTGAAACATCAAATGCAGAGCCAGACTACGGCTCAAATCTTTTCCACCACAAACCCTAAATTGGGGTTCCAGTGCCAATCTACCGCACAATTCACTTCTGGCATTCGGCATCACAGAGTACCTTGCCCTCAAGAGCAGAGCCTTGCCACGGTTCAAATCTTTTCCATCCCTAACCCTAAGTTGGGATTCCAGTCCCAATCTACCGCACAATTCGCTTCTGGCACTCGGCAGGACAGAAAATCTCGCCATTCAGACTAAAAACTCTAAAAATCCTAGGAACCCTACGGGTTTTGGCTCAATAAACCCTATGGGTTTGAACGAAAATGCAAAAGCGAACAACGCGAACCCAAATCGCAGATAAGTGAAGTTCAGAGGCCATGGAGGTCTGGCATGGTACATCCTCTTTAGACATCATAATTTAAACCCCACAAGTGGCACATGGCCCCAATAACAAAAACGAAAATAAAATAAAGAATTATTAAAAAATGAGATGGGTCGAGCTATCATAGAACATTCCGCGTCCAAACTCGGGCTGTGTATGGTTTACAGGTAGGAGTGGACCTCACAAATATGTAGGTGGTAATATTCTTCCATGGGCTTCCGTGGCCCCAGTTCCTCCCGGATTTCTCCAATCTCAAGCTTATTCTGTCCACATAGGGTTCACTGGTCTGCCCAGCCGGAAGAAGAAGACATCACAGTCAATTGCCGGCTTCTAGAAGACCAGACCTGACACCTAACGATGACCTAACACGGGTAGGACGTATCGCCCCTTCAATATATAATAATATACACAGTGCTTCTAGAAGCTGGACCAGGATTGGATATTTTGCGGTACAAGAAATACCTACCTATTATTTTCATGACGTAGGCATCTCCTATATATTTGTATATACTTCCACTCGCCGTATTTTTCATGCTACATACATAAGGGTTTCTTCTTTCAAATGCTGTGTATATATTATCTATTTATTTTTATGTATTAAATGATATCTTTCGAATAAATAAATAACATCATTAACTTAAATTTATTTTTATTTTAAATTTATCAAATATAAATTATATTTGGTTAATACAGTGATATCTTATAATTGTGTATATTTTAATAATTTAAATTTTGATTGTATGGAGAGAAAGGAGGTGTATTTTACAACTCATTTTAAAAAGATTGTTGATTACACGAGCTTAAATTTATCTTAACTCTGGATCTATTATGAATCAAGGGAATAAGATCTTTCCTTAAGTTTTTAAAGTTTTCACGTCAAGGAATTTGATCCCTTTGTGGGCATGATAAATCTAGAGTTAAGATGAATCTAGGGTGACTCCACTTTCACATTATTCATAGATGGTAAGTTGGTAAACAATGAATAGTGATTAAAAGGTCTTGCCCCCAAGAACTAGTGACCAACAACAAAAATGTTAAACTCACTTATGGTTCTAGAACTAATCTTTATATATATATATATATATATATATATATATATATATATATATATATATGACTTAAAGTGAACATTGAAATGTTTTCATTAAATATCACATGTCCAATCTATGTTGAGTATTTAAGGAATTATAAATCTTTTTCATATTGGACTAATATAAAATGCAACTAGAAAATTTTACTACTTAATATTAAAGAAATTGTAAAGATCAATCTATTTGTCTACTCCAAGTAAAATTTTACACAAAACTTATATATATATATATATAAAAGTTCATGTTAAGTGAGAATATTTTCTACACAGAAAAATTTACATTTCAATTATTTTTAGAATTTTTTTTAATATTTAATAAATTCAAAATTAAAATGAATCTAAATTATTATTAGATACATAATTATTTTATTATTTCATTTTTCATTTTTAAAAAATATAGTTTAGTTTACATTTATACTTAAAAATTTTATTTTTAGAATTTTTTTTAATATTTAATAAATTCAAAATTAAAATGAATCTAAATTATTATTAGATACATAATTATTTTATTATTTCATTTTTCATTTTTAAAAAATATAGTTTAGTTTACATTTATACTTAAAAATTTAGTGGTTGAAAAAAAAATAATACAAAAAATGAATAAAATAACCAACCCACTAAAAATGTTGAAAAGTAATTTGAGAAAAAACTCACAACGATAAAAATAAGAGAAAGCATGCCAAGAATGGTACGGTAAGAAAGAGGCAAGGAAGAAGTTGTATCAAAACAATGGTAAGTACGAAAGAGGGAAAGAAGAAGTTGTATCAAAACTTTGCACATTTGGAAAGATGATTTTTGTTAAGAGTATACCAATGGAAGGTTTTCATCTTTTGATTGGGCACTATTATGTTAACATTTGGAATATGCTTTTGATATCTTGCTTCATCTAAATTTTGAATGTTTTCCAAAATTTTAAAAATATCAGTGGTTAGAATGTTATGTTGTAATGATGTTTTGAAATGATTTTTATTTATTTTAGTTTATTTTTCCTAGTTCAAATAACATTATGGTAAGGTTTTGATTCACTTTGAAAAATTCAAAATCAAATTGATTAATTTATATTATAATTGTCAATTTTGGCTTAAGAATTATTACTTTTTAAAGTTTTGCTAATTATAGTATGGTTCACTATTTAGGATTTTGAAATAAAATAAATGGAAATACAACTAATTAATATGCTAATGCCAATGTCTAAACTAATTAAAGAAGAAAATGAAGATTAAGTTAACTCTAGGTAACTAACTAGGGATTGAAGCATCGAGTAGTTTCTTAAAACCAACGTCCTTTTTTTATGACATTAATTATCTACTATTAACAATTTGGGATAGCTAATTATTAAAACAATTTATTAAATTGATTTTTTTTAATTAAAAATAAATTTCAAAATTTTTAAATCACTCATTCCGTTTTCTAATTGGTCAAAAAAATTATCAAATGAACATAAATTCATGAGAGAATAATTTTATTTCTAAAACACATAAAATAAAATTAAAAACATTTAATATGAAAATTTTAAATGAACATAAATTTATGAGAGAATAACTTTATTTCTAAAACACATAAAATAAAATTAAAAACATTTAATAAGGAATTTTCAAAAAAATCATATGAAAACTTTTATATGTTATTGTTGATTTTTGTTTACTAAAAAAGAAGTTACTTTTCATATGATGTTTTAATCTTGATGTGACCAATTCTATATATTTTTATTTTAATGTTTTTATGAAGACAATTACTTATTGATGTGACAATATATATATATATATATATATATATATATAATGATTTCTCATTTACTTTTTCAATTTTTATATTAACTTAAAAACTTAAACTTATTTATTTTCTCAATTTCTATATTTAACCTAGAGTTTATTTACTATCTCACATTCTATATTTGATTGGGACTTTCTTTTTATTTTTTTGATTTTCAAACATTTTCTTATAAAATTATTCTTATTTCAATTTTATAAAAAAAATTATTCTAAATAAGTCTAAGTCCAAAAAAAAAAATTAAAAATTGCCCATCAAAGAAGAGCTTTCACTTTTATTGGAGTTGAAACTCTACCTTTTCTACTGTGTTGGAAATCTTCCTCGATGACCCTCTACTTTTTAGAGGAGTGCATGTACTCAGCTTTATTTGAAAGTTGAAATAGTCTTATGAAAATGTTTCATAAAGTTAAATTTTGGTTTTGATGGGAGTGAAAAATGAAAATTTAATTTCTAACTTTATTGAAAGTCAATAATGTGTTTCCATAAAATAAAAATGTATTTCCATAAAATAAAAAGTGGAAAATATGCTTTGGAAAATATGTTGTAATAATCATAGAAGAAAATGACTTTGATTAAAATCAAAAGTTGGAAAGCCACTCCCAAAAAGTGCCTATAACCTAGTGATGAAAACTAATTTGTTTCCCATGATTAATAAAGAGTATTCGAATGCCTCAGATGGGGTGACACGTAGAGCAGCATTGCCACTCGGCTTAGCAATAAACCAAGGCTTAAATGTTGTAGGCCGCTCCTCATCCCTTCAATATTAAAGATGGTAGCAGGCCATTACAACAGACTTACGGACGAGGGACTTTTCCCCTGAGCGAAAGAGCCAGCGCTGTTTGCATTCAATATGGAACAATTAAGGAGGGGCCATGTGATGCCGTCCCACGGAAATGTGAAAGCGAGGAAGCCTGGACATAGTTGGCTCATTCTCGTTCTGAACCTCCCTGCCGATTACGAGCTCTGGTGTATTCTCATCTGTATTTCGTCGACTCGGGAGGTGCCTTCTATTCACTCCTCCTCTACAATGCCAAGGGAGCGAGGCAAGCCTCGCCGTGGTTCGGCTCGACACACCCACACTACACATCGACAGAGAAGGCAACATTTTGAGCGCGCACTCACGATGGCAAATTCTATCCTCCGACAGAGAGCTAGAGTCGCCCGCTTGGCACTCTATGCCACTGTAACTGAGCCTGCAATGGAGAGGAGAGCTCATACCCCTCCAGCTCTGGACAATTGGAAGCCCATAGGTATGAAGTGAGAATAAATCCCCACAACTGAGCCTGACACTCAAGCTGAAAGCTGTCTGAAGGAAGAGTCAGGTGAAGAGTTCCCAATTTGCTATGCAGAAGAAATACCGTGCCTGGAAGATATGGCGACCACCTTGGAACCTCCAACAACAGAAAAGAAAAGGCACATGCTCTATGAGGACATCCCAACCTGCTACGTCGAGGAGGTGACATACGAGGATGAGGTTTTGAAAAGCGCCTGCACAGTAATGATGCATCACACAGACATTGCAGCCATGGACGAGGTCGAAGCAAGAGCTGAAGTGGGGAAAGACACCTCAGGCGAGGCAACAACCAGGGAATTGCATGCTCCACTCCTCCGCACAGCACATCTGGATCTTGTGTTCAAACTCCGAGGCCAAATGGCAGACCAGGATCACAGAGCCTCCCTCATGGGACAACGCTTGGACATGCTCCTTGACGCTTACTCCAACGCTCCAGCAAAGAGAAAGTGTCAAACGTGCGCACATGAGTTTGTCATTCAGGCCAAATCTGCGTGTCAGGAAGACAAGGGCGACGAGTTACCGGGTATTTGAGATTTTCTTTTTAGTTTGGTTTTACATCATGCAGTTGTTCAGAGTTAAGACGATCTATTGCCATATGTCCCGGTTTCCTTCGGGCAAGACAGATGGCGAAACAATATTTTAGACTACTTTCCTAGACATACTATACTGGCCCCAAAATGTGTTGGTTTCCGGTAAAATGGCAGCATATTTGGTGGCACAACAGGCCTATAGCTCTATGTATTTTTGTCTCTGTATTTTTGCCAATTTAATATAGCAGGTAACACCTTTTTTACTTCCCCTGGATGGGGTGTTAGGGCGGGTCACGCGGCATTATATGGAGGCGGGTGACGGGCTTCAAGACGTGGGGGCACGTGAACTGCTCGTGCCTCCCCCCAGAAGCTTAAATGCTCCGTAAACTCACTTCGAATGGGTGTTAATGCGCCATTTAACGTAGCTGTTCCTCCTCTCGGCTTTCATAATATGCAGTCGATCGTAATGTGCCTTGTTTGTTGCAGTTGGTTGCTAGCAGAGCGAGCTCTGCACTGGCACCAGCTCACTCTCGGCTCTGTTTCCTCTGATCTCTTCTGCTCCCACAGAGTGCACCATTTCACCTTTGACTACAGACGTTGTTGCACCATGACGCGCCTTTGGGGAAGGCCAAGACGAGGCTCGCCCTGGAAGCCTCGACATCCCTCCAGTTCACGCTATGTTTCCTCTTCTTTGAGCTCTTCCTCTCGCAGTCATTCTGGCCACCTTTCTTTTACCTCGCGTCGCATGGAGCATGCTCACTCCCCTTCATGGGCACTGGTACCCTATGCTGCTACTCCCCCCCCTCGTCAACCTGACGACCCTCCGATGCCTCCACCACACCCCAAGCCGGACCCTCATAAGACTTCTCGAGGTGCTGGACCTCTTCCCCGGGACGCTTCCACTCCAGAGCAGCTTTGGGATAGTATGGTGGCACTTTATGATTTGGTGTTTGGCATTCGCCAGGGCATGGAAGACCTCAACTTCCGTCTCCAGGAAACGGATGTCAAGGTCGACCTCTTCCTCAGTACCCTCGCCTCCCTGCAGGACTCACTGATCCCTAGACAGACCGAGGACTCTCCAGTCCAGGAACCGAGTGCGCCTCAGGAAGATACAGATATGGGCGCAACGAAGGATACAGATATGGGTGCAACTTCAGGCAGCAAAGCGGTTAACACAGTGGACGAAGGGGAAGATGACAAGAGTTGGGCTGACCGGATCACTTTCATAGAGGAGGAGCCATGGACAGAAGACATCCAGCCCATGCAGCCCGATTATTCTCCGTATGTCTAGCTTATAAGTTAAGTTGCAGATGACCGAGGTTTTTAATGTCAATTCCCTGCTGGTTTTTGTCAAGTTTTTAAGTACAAACAGTATGACTTCTATAGGCAATAGAATAATTGAACAGCTTGATACTTTTAAGCTCAGGGACTGGTTTCCCCTCTGTTGGG
>ML807643.1:61030-91681 GCA_009831015.1 Picea engelmannii
TATATATAAATGTTATGATTTCTCATTTACTTTTTCAATTTTTATATTGACTTAAAAACTTATTTATTTTCTCAATTTCTATATTTAACCTAGAGTTTATTTACTATCTCACATTCTATATTTAATTGGGACTTTCTTTTTATTCTTTTGATTTTCAAACATTTTCTTATGAGATTATTCTTATTTCAATTTTATAAAAAAAAATATTCTAAATAAGTTTAAGTCCAAAAACAAAAAAAAAACAAAAAATTTAAAATTGCCCATCAAAGAAGAGCTTTCACTTTTATTGGAGTTGAAACTCTACCTTTTCTACTGTGTTGGAAATCTTCCTCGATGACCTCTACTTTTTAGAGGAGTGCATGTACTCAGCTTTATTTGAAAGTTGAAATAGTCTTATGAAAATGTTTCATAAAGTTAAATTTTGGTTTTGATCGGAGTGCAAAATGAAAATTTAATTTCTAACTTTATTGAAAGTCAATAATGTGTTTCCATAAAATCAAAATGTATTTCTATAAAATAAAAAGTGGAAAATATGCTTTGGAAAATATGTTCTAATAATCATAGAAGAAAATGATTTTGATTAAAATTAAAAGTTGGAAAGCCACTCCCAAAAAGTGCCTATAACCTAGTGATGAAAACTAATTTGTTTCCCATGATTAATAAAGAGTATTCGAATGCCCCAGATGGGGTGACACGTAGAGCAGCATTGCCACTCGTCTTAGCACTAAACCAAGGCTTAAATGTTGTAGGCCGCTCCTCATCCCTTCAATATTAAAGATGGTAGCAGGCCATTACAACAGACTTACGGACGAGGGACTTTTCCCCTGAGTGAAAGAGCCAGCGTTGCCTGCATTCAATATGGAACAGTTAAGGAGGGGCCATGTGATGTCGTCCCATGGAAATGTGAAAGCGAGGAAGCCTGGACTTAGTTGGCTCATTCTCATTCTGAACCTTCCTGCCGACTGCGAGCTCTGGTGTATTCTCATCTGTATTTCGCCGACTCCGGAGGTGCCTTCTATTCACTCCTCCTCTACAATGCCAAGGGAGCGAGGCAAGCCTCGTCGTGGTTTGGCTCGACACACCCACACTGCGCATCGACAGAGAAGGCAACATTTTGAGCGCGCACTCACGATGGCAAATTCTATCCTCCGGCAGAGAGTTAGAGTCGCCCGCTTGGCACTCTACGCCACTGTAACTGAGCTTGCAATGGAGAGGAGAGCTCATACCCCTCCAGCTCTGGACAATTGGAAGCCCATAGGTATGAAGCGAGAATAAATCCCCACAACTGAGCCTGACACTCAAGCTGAAAGTTGTCTGAAGGAAGAGTCGGGTGAAGAGTTCCCAATTTGCTATGCAGAAGAAATACCATGCCCGGAAGATATGGCGACCACCTTGGAACCTCCAACAACAGAAAAGAAAAGGCACATGCTCTATGAGGACATCCCAACCTGCTACGTCGAGGAGGTGACATACGAGGACGAGGTTTCGAAAAGCGCCTGCACAGTAATGATGCATCACACAGACATTGCAGCCATGGACGAGGTCAAAGCAAGAGCTGAAGTGGGGAAAGACACCTCATGCGAGGCAGAAACCAGGGAATTGCATGCTCCACTCCTCTGCGCAACACATCTGGATCTTGTGTTCAAACTCCGAGGCCAAATGGCAGACCAAGATCACAAAGCCTCCCTCATGGGACAACGCTTGGACATGCTCCTTGACGCTTACTCCAACGCTCCAACAAGGAGAAAATGTCCAACGTACACACATGAGTTTGTCATTCAGGCCAAATCCGCGTGTCAGGAAGATAAGGGCGACAGGTCACCGGGTATTTGAGCTTTTCTTTTTAGTTTGGTTTTACATCATGCAGTTGTTCAGAGTTAAGACGATCTATTGCCATCTATCCCAGTTTCCTTCGGGCAGGACAGATGGCCTAACAATATTTTAGACTACTTTCCTAGACATACTATACTGGCCCCAAAATGTACTGGTTTCCGGTAAAATAGCAGCATATTTGGTGGCACAACAGGCCTATAGCTCTATGTATTTTTGTCTCTATATTTTTGCCAATTTAATATAGCAGGTAACACCTTTTTTACTTAAAATAAAAATAAAATAAAGAGTATTCGAATTATCTTCAGATTTTTCATAGAGTTCGTATTCATTGTTCCTTCCACTTAAAGTTTTTTCTATCTCTCATAAGCTCATCTTTCACTCAACTTTTTGAAATTTCCATAGAGTTAAAATTTAAGTTTGGGGTCTACTAAAAGTAAAATTCTCACCTCATCATTGTTGAACGAATCACTTTGCATTTAATGTTTCCCTCGTTAAATAGGTGAATAGTCTTATTCAAAATGAATGCTATCTTAATGCTTCTAATATTACTCAATCTTTAGGCCAAAAAACTCATCATCATCAAAAATTGAATCTAACTCTACTTAAATGATCTAATATGCATTTTTTGTTTTCATCAACAATCTTATTTGATAAGTGTTGTAATAAAGGAGTAAATAATAGTGTTTAGTATTTTCAATTCTCTTTTAACGAAGTTAATTGCAATGTTTGGGGGATTCGTTTTTTTCATTGCGACGCAAGCTCAACTCTTTTAGAAAATTTCTGATATTTTCCAAATAATAAAGATAAGTATTGCTACAACCCTTCATGTTTACTTATTTCATTGAATTTCAATCAGTGACAATCAAAATTGAACATAAATGTCATTTTAAGATTTATTTTGAAAGCTCTATTATATGAGCAATGAATATTTAAAGTAGGTTTTTCCCAAATAGGGTTTTTATTAATAAATAATTTTAGATTCCATCTTTTGACCATATATAACATGACTCCTAGAAGGTCCACCCCATAACACCTAAATAATCTCCTAAAGGGAAGAAGTTGTTGGGTTGTTATATACTTTGCAATGGAAACTTAGTCTAACCAACTGGCTAGTCAAGGTGGATCGATTAGGTGAATGTTCGACTGGACGGTTAAGTCAAGTCAATGGTCTAGTTAAGTCAGAGGTTGGGTCGATAGATTGAGCTGACTAGAGTTTGACAGGAAGATCAACTGAATGGTTGAATGGTAGTCGACTGGAAGATCGACTAAAGGTTGACTATAATATATTCCTGAGATTTGTGGGATTGCAACCAATTATTTGCATGGATCTGTAACCATTTTCGGGCACCGTGAATTAGGGTTTTGCATGTTTTAAATCTTATAAATATGGCATCATGTAATACTGTAAAAGGTGATTGAAACCATCAGATTGAGAGGTGTGTAATGGTCATGTAGATGTAAGTTGAATTGGTTGCAGAGTTGTTCTTGCATTTAAGAAAGAGAGTCTAGTATGACATTTGTGTCTTAGGTGTGGACCAAGGTTAGTCATGTAACTCTTTATTCACTAAATGAATAAGACAATAAAAAGTTTGAATTGTTCAAGGAGTTCTAGTTTTCTCAGTTAAGGGTTTCTAGGGTAAAATATCTATGTATTGTGCATGATTGTCATTGTTTATTCTTTTGTTTAAATTTGTCTTCTCTTTCCTAGTTTGTTTAGTGTGAGTGTATTTCGAACAATTGATATCAGAGCTCGTTTTGTTGCTATGTACAAGTTGTATTAGAGAAAGGTTAAGAAAATATTGGATTTGAGATAAACCTAGGTCCAACGAGAGTTGTAAGGCAATGATCTTTAAAGAATGACAAGCAGTTTGAGGATAGAGATTGAAAAAATTAATGGCCATAATTTTGAGTCGTGGAATCTTAAAATTGAAGATCTCCTTGTAAATCAAGAATAGTGGTTCATTGTTGATCCGAGAACAATTATGATGGGCATGTCGATGGAAGAATGGGAGAAAATCGACAGGAAGGAAATGAGTATGATTCAACTTTCTCTTGCATATTCAGTATTATTGAATGTCTCGGGTGAAGACAAAGAAACTGTGGGATAAGTTGGGAATCTTGTACTAATCAAAATCCCTGGTAAACAAGTTGTTCCTTTGGAAGAAATTGTATCTTCTAAGGATGAGTGATGGGGTCTCAGTAATAGAACACCTGAATGCATTCAATACTGTGATAAGTCAGTTATTGTCTGTGGATATTAAAATCTCGAAGGAGGAGAAATATATCAGTATGTTGTGTTATTTTCCAGATTCATGGGATAGCCTAGTTGTGGCTATTAGGAGTAATGCAACCACATAAACGCTTGAAGACAAGGTTGCATCTCTATTCTCAGAGGAAATGAGGTGGAAGAGCATGGAAGGATCAACCAAAGATTCCTTGGTGGTGAGAGGTCGACAGAGGTAAAGGTAAATTCTTCAGTCGACGGTCTAAGTCGAAGGGTAGATCTAAATCCTTGGTTCAATCGAAAAGAAGATGATGGAAATGCAGTAAAGATGGGTATTACAAAAGGGACTACAAGTCGAAGATTGCTAAGACTATTTAGGGACATTATGAGAATCAATCGACTGAAGGAAAGAATTCTTCAAACAAAGGAGGAGTTGTGTATCTGACATTGACCAGTACACAATCAGAGGATGAAGTTTAGTTGATCGATTAAGGTTCATATTTCCATATGACACCTCATAGAGAATGGTTCTAAGAGTATGAGAGATATGAATGAGGAGATATATTCTTGGGGGATGACTCGACGACCAAAATTCTTGGACGAGGAAGAGTCTGACTGATGTTACAGAATGGGAGAAGTAGAACTCTTCTAGGTGTGTTACATATTCCAGGTTTGGCAAGAAATCTAATATCTATCAGCAAAATGAGTGATGTAGGTGTGCACACTTTATTTCAAAAGGATACGTGTAAAATGGTTAGGGGAGCGATGGTATTGATGAGAGGATTTCTGATTGGAACCTTGTACAAGTAGTTGGGAAGTGTCAACTCAACTGGATAAAACAACATAATTGTTGCTTGATTCGACTCGATTGTAACCGAATCAACTACGATTGAATTGACCTTTCCTTGACAAGTCGACCCGACCATGTTATGACACCAAAGGATGGGGAATATTGGGGAAAAATGACTTCAAGCTATGAAAAACAAAGGTATGGTCAAAGGTTTTAATAATTGTAATTTTGAAGCCAATTTTTGTGAACATTACATATATGGAAAACAAAATCGTGTAAGATTCCCATCTAGAGCTACAAGGGAAAAGGGGATTGTGGAATTGATACATAGTGATGTTTTTGGGCCTATACTAGTCCCATCGCTAGGGGGATATTTGTATTATTTTTCCATCATAGATGATTTGTCCAAGAAGATGTGGCTATATTTCCTAAGGAAGAAATCTGAGGTTTTTAATAAATTATTTTAGAGAGTTTAAATCTCTTGTGGAAAACCAGATAGATAAGAAGATTTTTTGGGTATGTGGTATATTCTTTGCATGAATAGAATAGTATCTACATTTCACTGGACACACATGGGGGTAATAGGGGGGGCGTCTAGGCCCCCTTTCCCGGGGGGTCACAAGAGTTCAGGGGAAACTCCCCCGAATTTTTTTCCTCGGTTTTCGTGCCCATTTTTGGGCGGCTTTTCACCGATGGTTTTCTATTTTTCAGTTAAGGAATTAGGATTGTTGACTAATACAAGTCATTAGATTAGGGTTTTGGATGTCATTGGCTCCTATATGTATATTGTATTGTAAACAATGTATGGTGTGAATGAATATAGAATAAGTTGATTTTCTCAGTTTGGGTTTCCAGGGGAAAAATCTCTGTGTAATGTGTGCATTTTCCATTGTGTCTTTTCTGTTCTTTTATTGAAAATATGTTTGCAATAAAATATTGTACAAGGTTAAAATCTACAAGATTAAGGTTCTAATAACTTACAATGGAGGTGATCTATGTGGTAAGGATTTGAGTAATTATGTAAGAAATGTGGCATAGCACACAAAAATACCACACCATATATGCCCCAACAGAATGGAGTTGCTGAAAGAATTAATAGGATGTTGATGGAAAATGAAAGGAGCATGCTAAGTGGTGTCGGGCTCGCAGAAGAATTTTGGGCAGAGGTAATCGACACTACACGATATTTGGTAAATAGGTCTCCTTCATCAACGCTAGTCAAATCGATTTCACATGAGGTCTAGTTTGGTGAGAAGCCTTCACTTTCACATCCCAGAGTCTTTGGAAGTGAGACATTTGTGCATGTTCCCAAAGAAAAGAGTAACAAGTTGGACAACAGGGAAATCAAGTGGATGGAATGAAAGGATATAAGTTGTGGGATCCAATATTGAGGAATGGTTGAGATGTGGAATTCAGGGAGGCTGGAGGAAGTTCCAAGCTTGAAGATGATATAATGGAGAAATAACTAGGGAAGTTGGTGTTTGAGCTGAGGAACGAGGAACATGATTTAGATAAGTCAACTTAATCAAATGAAGATGTGGAAATTACGACTTCGGTTGTAAGGAGGTCAGAACGAGCAAGGAAACCAACTGAATGATACAATCCATCATATTTCCATTCTACATTTGTATTATCTGCCACTTATTATGAGTCTAAGTCAGTAATAGAGGAAGTCAACTTGATAGAGGGTAAAATCTAGAAAGATTCCATGGCTAAAGAAATGGAATCCTTGCATAAGAATGAGACATGGGATTTGTTTGAGCTACCTAATGGAAGGAAACATATTGGTAGCAAGTGGGTTTTCAAGAAAAAGTTGAACACAACATGTGAAGTTGAGAAGTTGAGAAGTTCAAAGATTGACTAGTAATGAAAGGGTATTATCAAGTCCAGGGAGTCAACTTCAGTGAGATTTTCTCTCTTGTTATAAAATTAACTTCCATTATGGTACTGATGTTTCTAGATTTAGCATTTGATCTTGAGATAAATCAAATGTATGTGAAGACAACGTTACTACATGAGGACCTGGAAGAAGAAATCTACATGAAACAACCTGAAGGATTTGTGGTAAAGGGTAAAAAGGAGATGGTGTGCAAACTGAAGAGATCCCTTTATGGTCTAAAGAAATCACTAAGGATATGGTACCAAAATTTTGACACTTACATCCTCAGTTTGAGATTTGTGAAAAGCAAGGATGATCACTGTGTGTATTCCAAGAAAGAAGGTGTTAGTTTCATATATGTAGCTTTGTATGTCGATAACATGTTGCTGGTTGGGAATGAAATTAATGCAATAAAGGAGGTGGATATGCAACTATCCTCTAAGTTCGAAATGAAGGATCTCAGTGCTGATAATTTCATTCTAGGAATGGAAATCAAGAGAGATCGGGTAGTTAGAAAACATTGGTTAAATCAAAGAAAGTATACTAAAATAGTCTTGAAGCATTTCAACATGTAGGATTGCAAATTGGTCAAGGTACGAATTCTTGTATAAGTAAAACTAATTGATAAACAATGTCCAAAGACACAAGAGGAAATAGAGGACATGGAACGTGTTCCCTATGCTAGTGTTGTTGGTAGTCAGATGTATGCAATGGTCTACACTCGACCAATATTGCTCGTGTAGTGGAAGTATTGAGTAGATACATGTTGACACTTGAGAAAGATCATTGTATTTCTTCCAAGAGAGTGTCCAGGTACTTGCGTGGAACAACATAATATGCATTATGTTACCAAGGGAAACCTGAATCTGATAGAAAAGTGAATGTACATGTCTCTGTTGACACTAACTAGGCTTGAGATATTGATACGAGGAGATCGACCAATGGATATGTTTAGATTTTTTGATGGAGCAATCAGTTGGATGATTAAGAGACAAGTGGTAGTATCCTTTTCGACAACAGAAGTTGAATACATGGAAGCCACCCATGCAAGCAAAGAAGCAGTATGGTTGCATATATTTTGTTCATAAATTGGGTTTGAACAACAAGCTGTGAAAATAAATTGTGACATTCAGAGTGTAGTTTTCTTGGCAAAGAACCCAAATTACCATTATAGGATAAAGAATATTGATGTACAATACCATTTCTTAAGATACATGGTGGAAATAAAAAAGGTGTTGTTGGAGAAGGTAGACATTTTGAAAAACATTGCAAACTTTTTGACCAAGTATGTGGGTGCAGTGAAGTTCTCTTGGTGTAGAGAGGTAGTGGACATCTCTTCCTTGGGTCAGTGAAGAGAATTTAAGGCTCTCATATTTCTCCAAAGAAGACAACAGGTGGGAGAATGTTGGGTTGTTATATTCTTCACAGTGGACACTCAGTCTAATTGACTCGCTAGTCAAGGTGGATTGACTACATGAATGTTCGACTGAACGATTAATTCAATTTGATGGTCTAGTTAAGTCAGAGGTTGGGTCAACAACTAAAAACGACTAGAGGTTGAAAGGAAGATAAATTGAATGGCTGATTAGTATCCAACTAGAAAATCGATTGGAGGTCGACTAGGTAGTTGACTATAATAGAATCTTGATATTGCAACCAATCATTTGCATGGATCTGTAACCATTTTTGGGCACTATGAAATATGTTTTTGCATGTTTTAAATCCTATAAATATGGAATCATGTAATACTACCAAAGGTGATTGAAACCCTCAGATTGAGAGGTGTGTAAAGGTCATGCATATGTAATTTGAATTGGCTACAGAGTTGTTCCCACATTTAAGCAAGAGAGTAGGATGGAAATTGTGTCTTTGGTTTGGACCAAGGTTAGTCATGTAACTATTTATTCATTAAATGAATAAGACAAAAAAGAGCAGGATTCGCTCAAGGAAAGTTGGTTTTCTTGGTTAAGGGTTTCCAGGTGTTGACGCTTGAATGTGTTAAGACATAAACGACAATGTCACGAGGATATAAATCCCCTTGCATTTTTAAAGAGGTGGCACTCCTATGTAAATTTTTCAAATATTTTAAGACATAAATTGGATTATGCCAATAAGACCAACCCAAATCTTTATTGCTCAAAGAAAATTTAAAATATCATCAAATACAAAAGTACCCGAGAAATGGACCAGGAACCTTGAACATCGCATTTGCTAGAAATGAATAAATTGTAGAAAATAATAGAAACTCTGACATCCATCACAATTTTTAGATATTTCTGATCACATTCAAAATAAAAAGGGAAAATGGTCCAGTGCACAAGATAACTTTGAAAGAGTATTACTTATTGAGATAAAAAAATAAGAGTTTGATAATTCAACTTCAAATATCTTATACTCAAAACTCAAAGTTACAAGACATAATCAAAATTAACTCTAAAGTAGTTCTCTGGAATTTCTCAAAAAATATATGAGTCTTTTACAATCTTAGAAAATTAAAGGCATTCATCCATGAATGGAATGGGATTGGGGCTCCCGTGGACCATTAAATGCATATGAGAAAGATGAAGAAGAAGATGTAGAACTGGAACAAGGAACGAGCAACAAATCTGGACAAAAGATAAAAGAGAAGTTATCAGAATTCAATTATATTATTCCAACGAAAGAATGAATACAACTGGATGAACTCTGGAAAAGGAAGAAAATTTGATCAATGTCGACTGACTATGATGTAATCTCTCTTTATTTTGATTTTGTTGGTGTCCTTTTATCCTCATTGATGGTTTTTGGTTTGATACTAACTGTCATTTCTTGATTTTCCTTGGTAATCTTGATTATGGATTTTCTAAACCATTCTTCTATGTAGTATTTCATTGGAGCCATGTTTATTTCATGTTTAATTTTAAAATCAAATATCTCACCTTCCAAATCTCTTAAGTTATGTGAAATATTGTGAATTGACTCTTCAATATCTTGATTTTTGTTTGCATAACTACTAGCCAATCTTCAATTTCTCTTTCATTATATTCAATTATACTATTGAACTTTTTAGCATAAATGATTTTCAATATGTCCAGGTGTTCTTCAAATTGTTGCTTCATCATGGATATATAATTTATCTTTTTTTTTGTAAATTAGTAAGGAAACTGTATTACTTTTGTGAATAATGTACAAAAAAAGGGGGTGCTGCTGTTCTGCCAAGAGGAAACCTGAACAAACACCATATTCTCTTTTCCTGGACTACAAACTATAAGGTTGGGGTACTGGTATGCCAAAAACGAAACCACACTAGCCCTATCCAACCTAAATTTTACTATTGTTTCCAAAATACTAACACTTAATACAAAACAAGACTAAAAAAACCAACTATAGACTTACATCCTTCCTACTAACTCCTAGCTTAGTTTCTTGTACTTGGGAAAAATAAGAAAACTAGTAAGACTTCATAGCTAGAGAACCTATGGATGTTCCATCGTTCCACCTGTCAGATATTTGTTGTCCTCTTTGGGGGAGGTAGTCCTGGTCTTGTGTATCTGGGCTGGCGCCTCTCTACCATCTACTGGTGTTATGTCCAGATGATAGATAAACCTCAGGAACAAGTGAAAATGTGCAACGATCCTCTCAAGTTTACTCTGTTGGTTTTTTTCTATGTCCACCAGCATTTTGAACATGGTCTCCAACCCACTCAGGCATTGTATGTCTTCCATCAAGAAATTCATCTCTAGTTGTTCCTCCTTGAGGGTCTCATCTTTGTCCGCCTTCACCTTTCCAATTAGCATCTTAGTAACCCACACCATCTCCAAAGTTCTATGGAAGAGTGTTTCCCTAGTGCGGGTGACCCCCATGTCTCTAATCTAGTCTACTTCCTAGGATATTTTATCCATCTCCTTGTTGCTTCTCTCCACTTTTACCTCCTCCTCCCAAATTTGTACCGCTTCTTTCCCTTTTTGCAGGATTGAGGTTTGGTACATTCGCGTTGCTTCCCTTGCAACATTATCAATCCTCGTAAGTTTCCTCAAGCTTTCTGGCTTTCCCTCCCTGATGGTTTTACCTTTCCTCATGGTTTGTTTCAAGCGTGCCATGCCCTTGTTCTTTCCTAGTATTTTACTACTAACTTTATTCTCGATCCCTTCTCTTCCCTTCCCTTGATCCAAGCTGATCTTGGAACTGTTACTATTATGGGGGGCTAAACATAACAAGTTGTGGGACTGTCTGCAGTTACTCTGGTTATAGTGATTTCTCCCCCGGGTACCCACACCTCCTACTAATCGTTCCATGAGGTCGAGAATACAACCACAATGATGCGTCGACAAGGCATTTATTGCCATTATGCTCCCCTTAGCCCTCAAATCATCGTAACCTCTCCTTCCATATTTGTAATCTGTCTTTCTAGATTCATACTTTGTCCTAGGGGCAAATATCCACACAATGTTATCCTCCATCACTCATGTCCTTCTCTTCTCATGATAGCCATTAATACTACCTAGGCTATCTCCTGATCTAGCCTCTATATCCATGCTATCAGTTTGAACATCCACCTGCCTTCCCTTCTTGATCCCGTTTACTCTCATCATGAGATCTGAGGGCCAAGTGTTAGGATACTCATTCTCCACCTAGGTCCCACGTTGGGTCCGACTGCCCCATGTAAGCCCTGATGTGACTGTCATTCCTAAAGTTTCCACTATGATCTAGATTCTCCAAGTGTTCACAATCTGATTTGAGTTCGCCCCTCGATATTCCAATGCACGCCTCGTCTAGCATACTGTCCCCCTGAATCGCTCCCTCGTTTGCTAATTTTTCGGCCGGTGTGTTTTTAGATATTCATATCCATATGAATTCTATCTTGAAAATGGTTTATAAGTGCTTCATAATTCTTTGTAGAGTTTGTGCCAGACGCCAATGTCTTATCACCTTGTCAATGTTGGTTCCACGCTGAATTTTTTTTTCTATGTTGATGACCAGAGTCGAGCCTCCCTTGACTATGACACTTGTTGGCCTTCTTTAATCATATTATCCAGACCCTATTCCAAAGCTATGAAATCAGCTACATTGTTTGTGGTGCTGCCAATGCTAGCTGCATACAGGCAGATAATATTCCCCCCGTTATCTCTGAAAAATCCCCCTGCTCTGGCCTTTCCGGGGTTTCCTTTGGATGCACCATCAAAATTCAATTTCAATAAGCTTATCTGAGGTGGGGACCAGATATTGAAATCACTAAGATTATGCGGAGCACAAGGGGAAGGTAATTTAAGGCTCCATTCTTTCAATTGTAACCAGAGAAGGATTTGAAGGTTGTGGGGAGACATCGTGTTTTTTTGGCACGTAAAGTTCCTGCTCTGCACTGTCTCCCTTAATTGTGTTTTGATAGTGTCCACGATCTTATAGATCAGGTAACTTTCATTCCTAAAGAGTTTCATGTTTCTTTCTTTCCAGATTGCCCATATGACCATTCTGGGAGTTAACCCCTAGCATAGGTTAACCACTTCATTTTCATTATAGAGTGCCTTCCAATTCTTTAAAGTAGCTCTAATATCTCCCTTTATCCTATCCATTTGGAGAAATCCCATTGCTACCCAATCCCAGATATCGGTTGCATAGGTGAACTCATCCAGAAGGTGGTCTATTGTTTCCTCATGACCTTCGCAGAGATGACATATTCAGTGTCTGTGGAAGCCTCTTTTTACAAAGTTTTCCCAGGTCAAGATTTTCTTTTGTAGAACCAACCATTTAATTTTTTTTTATCTTTTTCCATTGAGGGTAACTCCAAAGTCATTCCCAATGAGGTTCCATGTCTCTCTGGGCTTGGCCTGCTATATAGTATCTGGCTTCTTTTAGAGAGAATTATCCACCATCTTTCCTCCCCCATCTCAGTTGGTCTTCCTCCTCTGAGAGCCAAATCTTACTCTTACCCACCTCCTCCTCTATCTCTTTGACCAGTTGCGCGTCCCGAGTGTTGTCTTTATTTTGGAAATCGTCCCATATTCACCATTTTGATATCTCCTGCCTTTGTTTCTAGTACTGACAAACTCTTACTTTACCTTGCCCCAACATCTCTTGTTTTATCCTATCCCTGTCTTGGTTTTCGATATTGGGTTCTTGCTACCACATATCTTCCCAAAATCTCGTTGTTTGTCCATTCCTAATTTCCCAGAAACTGTGATCCTGGATCCACTTTTTATTCCTCCAAGCTAAGGTCTAGATGGTTGATCCTTCTCATGTGCCTGTGAACCTGATTAGCTCATGAGGATTGATACCTAGGCATATTTTTCTTTCCATAGGCTATCCCATGATGTCAAGCTATCTTTAACCCATCTCCACCATAGTTTTGCTCCATAAGATTCATTTGTTACTTGTGGGTCTTGTAGACCAAGACCCCCTTTTCTCTTTGGCCATCACAGTTTCTCCCAGGCCACTAGGGCCCATTTCCTTTTATCCTCTGCACCTCTCCATAAGAAATTTCTTTGGATTGTTCTGATTTTCTGTAAAATACCGTTTGGGGATGAGAAGAATGACATTAAATATGATGGGATCAGTTGTAAGATTGCCTTTGTTAGAATTAAACGACGAAATAAATTAATGGTTCTATAGGTCCATCTTTTTACTCTCTCTTGCATCTTGGTGATGATCCCTTCCCAAGTAGTGTATTTACTTGCCTTGTCCGTTAGGGGTACACCCAAATATCTAGCGGGAAAGGTTTTCCTCTCAAACCCTATGATGTTGGAGAGATTCCTTTGGACATCAATATTGGTGTTGAAGAAGTGAATAATAGATTTTGAGTGGTTTATTTCTGTCCCCGAGGCTTCTTCGAAATCAACTAGGATATTATTGTAGGCTCTAGCTTCCTTAACAGTGGGAATTTTGTGCAGCATTGTGTCATCCAAAAACTGTGATGAGTTGTTGTAGGGAACTCTTCATACAGTCTGAGTCCTTTTATAGTTCCTTCTTCCGTTGCAGATTTTATGGTTCTACTTAACCCTTCCTTCATGATGATAAACATGAAGGGTGACAACTAATCTCCTTGTCTGAGGCCCATGGAAGGGTAAAACAGTTTTGCTGGGACTCCGTTGACCAATAATGAGAAACTAGTCATGGACACCAGGGTCATTACCCACTTGATCTAGTGCTTGTCAAATCCAAAGGCTTCCAATGCCTTTTCCATATAGTTCCAGCTTAGTTTGTCATATGCTTTGGCAAATTCAAGTTGAATTATCATACCGAATGTTTTCCTACTTTTTAGAGTATGAATTATTTCATGGGCTAGAATGATGTTATCCATTATTTTCCTTCCCTATACAAATCCTTATTGTTCCTTTGAAATCAGAATGGGGAGTAGGGGCTTCAGTCTATTAGCGATAACTTTAGATATAATCTTGTACACCACATTGCAAAGGGAGATCGGTCTGAACCTGTCCAGATTCCTCGCATAATTTTCTTTGGGTATCAAGGTGATTAGAGTGGAGTTCATGGATTTCAAGATTGAGGCCGAGTGTCTCGAGTCTTCCACTATGCCATAAATATCATATTTAACCACATCCAAACAAGATTTGAAGAAGTCTACAGTAAAACCATCTGGGCTTGGGGCCTTTCCATTTGACATCTACTAGATCACTTGGTCGACTTCTTCAGGAGAAATAGATTTATTTAGATTCAAGTTATGATCCACCGTAACCACTCTAGGGATATGCCTTAAGATCCTATGGATTTATTTAGTTCTATCCAAGTTGGGTTCTCTCGCTATATTATGAAAATGATTAAATAAAGTATTTTCAATGTCTGGGTGGGATTCTCTCTCTATCCCTTCCTGGTCACAGATCTTCAATAATTTATTATGAGTTCTTCTCGCTAAAGTTTACCTGTGGAAGAACTTTGTATTTTTTTCTCCTTCCTTTAACCACTGCACTCTGGAATTCTGTCTCCACAGGATCCCCTCTTGTTTACATCTAGTCTCCCACTCTTGACTCAATTGGTTCTCCTCTTTTTTCCTCTCCTCATTATAGCCTTATTGGATACATTGTTCTTGGAGCCAACCAATTTTATCTTATAGATATTTTTAGCTTGGTCAATATTCTCGAAGAATTCTTTATTCCACTGCTTGAGTTTTTATCTTTCCACCAACTCTTGATGTTCTCCTTGAAAGTTGGGTGCTCGATACATAAACTTTCGAACCAAAATGGTCTATTTTTTGGGGTTACCTGGAAGTTTTCCTCCAATAGAACAGGCCAATGGTCCAAGCCCCCCCAAGGAAGAATGTTGCCTTCCATTATTATATCTTTCATGACTATTTATTCTGATATTAAGAACCTATCTAATCTCAAAGCTATTTGTTGGTGTAGGATTCTTTTGTTGTTCCAAGTGAGTTGACCATTACTAGTTTTGATATCAGCTAGCTTGGTTTTTTCTATGAAGGCTGAAAAAACCTCTGCATCTTTGTCCATTCTTCTAATACCTCTTTTATTTTCATCCAAAGTGGTTATTATATTGAAATCACCTGCTAAAATCTAGTGAGGGTTTTGATTTCGATCCCTTAGGTTTTCTAGGTCTAAAATCATTTTTTATCTTCTAATAGTTGAGGGTCATAAACATTAGTGCACATACCCTTCTCTGGACTCCTTATAACTTGCATGATTACTGATATATAATTATTAGTAGCTTCTTTCGAGAGAAGTTACACCTTTTGTGGGTTCTAAAGGGTGAGGATGCCTCCAACAACATTTTGCCAATCTATATCCAAAACATTATAGATATTCCAATTTTCTTTACTTATTTGTATCATCTTTTCCGAGGTACATTTGGTTTCCTGAATAAAGCAAATGTCTGGTTTTTCTGATTTTAGTTTATTTTTTAGAATTCTATGTTTCTTGGGGTTGTTCAGGCCTCTTATATTCCAAGTGATAACCTTCATTTTAAACATTTTTTTTGGGGGGGTGTAGGGAACAACTTTTTCATCTTACCCGAGTTAATCAAAAGCACTCCTAGTTCTTGCAAGGCCAAGTTGTTGGATTTCCTCCCCTTCTTCCTCTTTTCTTTCTTTGGAGAGTGTTGTTGTTGACTGTCTCCTACCTTGATACCTAGGGTCCCTATTTCTCCATGCATTTGTTTGATTCCTCTTGATTTTTATTTCTCCCTCATTAGGAAGAGGTATTGAATGTAATCTAGTTGTTCTGACGGTATGTTATCCATCCCTTGTTTTTTCCACTGCTCTAATATATTCTGGAGGTCTATCCATTCCCTTTAGACAATGTCTTTGAGATCAGGATCCTCAGTTCCAACCTCACTCAGTGTCATTTCAGAGTCTCCATCCCCCTCATGCATTGGGGTATTTGGGTCTCGGTTACCTTCGCCAATGGAAAATTTGTCGTTATCGACGGTTTCCTGAAGGTTTTGCTGCTCCATTGTTTTATTGGTCTTCTTCTCTTCTTTCTCTCTTTCCCCTTTCTTGTCCTTCCCCATTTCTCTGACCTGGGTTCGATTACCCAGACCTTCGAAGCTATTTTTTGTTTCCGGGTGACTATTTGCGGGGGGTTTGTTTTGTCTTCGGTTTTCTTTACCTTTATAAGTTGGTTGAACAAAGCCTTCCTCATCCTAGTTCTGTTTTATTTTTTCTTGTTCCGTCTTTCTAATTAACAGACATTCCCTGAGTAGGTGAGAGTGTTCATGACATCTTCTACATATAAAAGGAATCTGTTCATAATCTATGCTTTGGATGGATTCCTCTTCCCTGAATTCTAGACATATTGCTTCTGGTAGTGCCCCCGAAAGATCCATCTCTATACAAATTCTTGCGAATGAGGTGTACTTCCATTTTAAAGTCGCATCTGATGCCTTGAAAATTTTTCCCAGTTTATTTCCTATTTCTTCAAGGGTGGATGTTTTCCATTATTCCAGTGGTAGGGAGTAAATCCTGAGACAAATTGGAACACGTTTAAAGGTCTCCTTCTCTGGGGAAAAATTCTCCTTCTAGTGTCTCATATATAGTCCAGCTGAGACATGGAAGTAAGGACCTCCTTCAGACACCTTGTCTTTGTCTTCTAGATTTATGAATACTGCTGCAAAAAATCCTTTTGATCCTAGGTGTATATCCACCTCTTTGTTTGGTTTCCAATGGTGTTTGATCCAGCTGCGTAGGATTTTTTCGGTGGGCCATAACCCCATAAATTTGTAGATCAGGGCATGCATCTTCATTTGGTCCATATATTCTTTCATCTGCGGGTCTTCTAGAATCACTTTTGGGATCAATGTTGTATTTGGTTTGCATGGATTTCTCCCTACCCCTAGTTCGGTTTGAGGGCTCAGGCATATTTCCTCGAGATTCTTTATTCTCCTCCCCTGTTATGTCTCGTTTCTCGTGGTTTTTATGTCTCTGTTGTTCTGACACCGATCTCGAGGAGGTACCTGACAGTGGGGTCTTAAATCCTACTCTGCGTGGGACTTTCCCTCTGTCCACCACCACTTGTTTATAGGAGGGAGTCTCACTCCCTCCTCCTCTGACTACCATTCTGATCACCGCTGAACCCTAAAACCTGTAATAAAGATCAAATCCTAAATCACGGATTTGGCTCCCCACTTCATGAATATATAATTTATCATTAATCTTGAGTCTTGTACTTCTCCAGTGTTTCCTACCAAGTCTATCTCGATGAGTTTTCTGAATAACATTTCCTTTTTATTTACAATTTCATTGCAATTGTCCATAATATCCTTCAAATTACTGATCTTTTTGATCCAACATGATTTCAAAAGTTTCATTCTGGATGGGGATGACAAGTCTTCTTCCCTTCTTTTAAGCTCAGTCATGTTGGAAAATTTGATTACAAATGGTATAACAACATCTTTTTAAAACCCTTCTTCATGTTTATAATCTTCTTGCGGGAATTCATTGTATGTATTTACTCAAGATCTGAAAGAAATAATATTACTAGATACATACCATGCCTCAATGGTGAATGACATTCTTCTTTTTATATTTTCCTCAATGAATATTCTAACAACCATTAACAAACTTGACTATCCCTTCAACTTCAAATTAGGTGTTCCTAGCTTTGCAATGGCTAATGAGCTTGCAAGAATAGGATAAGTGTTAAGGTGGATTCCAATTCCCTGTATTTTACTTTTAATTTGGCCTTCTATGCTTCTAAGTCATCAATTGAAACATCCAAGGCATCACTGATTACCTTGTGTATATTAGAAATATGAGATGCAGACAACTTACTAAGATCATATTCAGAACAAGATTTTCCTTTTTTATTTCTCTGATTTACTCCTTCAAATACTAGATTTTTGGAATCCTTGTCAAATAGTGCATTTTGTATAGTAAATGATTCTTCTTATGAAAATTCTTCTTCTTGTGTGGCTATTTCAACTGCAATTTGTTGGTTTTCTTGTAGTCTTTGTTCTTCATCAGGGAAATGTATATTTTCAATATCAACTTCAAGATCCATATCCTCAAGGGACAAGTTATTTTTGTCATTTTCAGATACATGCTGCTCTGCTTCTTCTTCGGTGGGACCTTTCTCTTCTTTCTTACTTGAATTTTGTGGGGATTTTCCATTTTTCCTTGAGGAGGATTTTTATCACCTCCTCCACTTGAATTGCCACTTGAAATTTTGTTGTTGTTGTGCTGTTGTTTGAACATTGTACTTGGGTAGGCCATTTTTCTGTGAAACTACAGGATATTGAGCACCTTTTTCATTTGGACCCTTTCCTTTCTTATTATGATGATTTGGAGTGCTTATTATAGTCTCACTATCATCAATAGGTTGCACCTAAGTATCTTGAGTATTACCTTCTTCTTCCCCAAATATAATTTTTTGGTTAAACACATTATTGAATCCTATTGACCACATGTGATCAATGAAAATATGACTTGGTTCAAACACTTTGATATTTCTTTTGTATTTCTAATTCAAATGATTGAAATGGGTTGAGAATTCATTGATTCTGGTTATGTTTCTTAATACAATTTCTCCAACCTTCCACAACAATGGTATTAATTTCCTTTTCCTCTTCTCATTAAAAAAATGAAGCCAGAATCCATGCTACCTAACAACTTCGGTGATAAACATTTTATATGAAATGTAGTAAGGGAGAAAAGAGGGACTTTCTTGGGAGCAAAAGATTCTAATGACATTGTAATTTTCTCTCTTCTCCAGGGCACCCTTATTGTTTAGGAAAGTTGTTTTCTCTTATGACAACCTGGATATGTTATCTCCAAAAAGAAGTTTCTTGAAAACTGTAAAAGAATCATTATGTTCTTCATATAAATAAACAAAGGTCTTTTGTCTCCAAAGACCTTGGTACCAAATAGTTACAGGGTCGATTTTGCAATCTATCCTCTTGCCAATTGTTAATCCCTTGAAAATATGGCAGTAAGTAATAACAAATATTAAATATGAAGCCATGAAAAATTTATTTTCTTTCTTGAAATTTGAAAGCTGGGAAGCAATTTTGATAGAGATAATATTTCTCCAATCGAATATGGAGTTTTCATGAACTGTAAAGTGAAAAATGTACAGATCCAACTGAGATATGGTTGTCGTATTTTCTTGACAAACAACTCTAGTAAATAGTCAAACAATTTCTCGATAAGGGTTTTTCAAAGAACTAACCTGAATCTTTATTATGTCAACAAGCATCATTGTAGGGTCTTCAATATATTCTTGCAGAAGGTCGAGTCCAATATTTATTTTCTTGAGGAAATCCCTTTCCTCTTCTCCTTTAAAGGTAAGAGTTGGCTCTGGTAACTTCAACATATTTATGAAAATGATTGGTGCTAATGAAATAGAGGATTCGCCTTGGAGTTCAACGACTCTTCGGTTTGGAATATACTTATCAATGCACTAGGTGACAACTTCTTTACAATCAAATACTTTTGGTACGCATCCATAAAGAGAAATTCTTGATGTCTTTTGAGGAAAATATATGAATTGATCTTACTCAAAAATTTTCAGATCCCACTTGGCTAAACCAATATAGACGGGAATATCACCCTATGTTTATAGCCATCAAAATTGGTATCATAATTCACAGGTATTGCTTACAAGTGCTTAGGCTGGTTTTTTTATAAATAAAAGCTTGCTGAAAAAATCATTATTTATGTAATTTTATGAACATAACAGATGTTGAAATAAATATAGATACAGAAGTAAAGACACCAAGTCAATAATCAAAACAGATGAGACATAAAGAAATTGTTTATTTCATTCCAATTCATCAAAATAATCGTTCTCTTTACAAAATTTCCCGAGGAATTTTTGGACCAAAGTCAAACTTAGATGTCCCCGATGAAACATGCAAAAGGAATTTTGACAGAAAGTAAAAAACTGAACTTTAAAAGCTTGATCAACTTGCCACAGATTTCTGCCCACTCGACTCTGCACAATATCCTTTGTCAGTCATGAAATCTAATTAAAAGACAGACAAGTCTACACACACTATCAAAGATAGATCAACACCTATGAAAAAAAAGTGTCTGAATGATGTAATTCAACCCTGAATCTTGCTATCTACAATAGGACCCTACTATCATAAAAAATAATTAGGCTTCCAATGAATTAAGGAATGAATGAAAACTGAATTATCTCAACAAAAATCAAAGAACAAACCTTAGTATGATTCTCCTTCTATCCTCTTCTTGTTCCTCATTTTCCTTTTGTCTTTAAGCAAATTAGAATTGGTTGAAGTAGTTGAACCACTTCTTTAGTTAAGTTAACTAAAACTCAACCAACTTTTTAGTTAAGGGGGAAAAGTAATAAAATCATAATAAGGGTTTTTAATAAATAATAACTAGTAGGTGAGACCCCTTGTGACTCCCTTTAGTTCTTTAACAATCATAACATAACTAGTTAATTAAGCAAAACATCCCTCCTTGTGACTCCCATCATCACTTTCATATTTTGACAATTTATATCAATGATGTTTGAAATTATTTTCAAAAATATATTACCATATATCCAAAAATAGTGTGCTGTCCAAAAATCAGAAGTCAACTGTTCTCAACAATCAATAAATAAAAACACTTAAAATCCATATTTGCCACTTTGGGAGGCAATATTTCCCTTGTTGTTGCTATCACCTTTTGATCTCTCTAAATTTTCTTTAGGCTATGTGGAGCCTTTAGGCCTAATCTCACTGATCACATGAGAGAAATCATCTCTCAAATGCATGTGGGAGGACATGGATTTGTCAAAGTCATTTGAGGCTGAGGAAGGGGCAACAGTGGATTTTCCTTTGTCAGGAGCATGGTGGGCCTCGATTTTTAACCTTTTTCTTGCATGGGAAGATTGTACTGGTGAGTGGACAGGGGCAACTTGGAAAATTTGATTAATAGGTGGAGGAGAAGGTAGAGACAAGTTAGGCCAACCACAATGTTGGGAGACTGCCAGGTGGACAATCTTCTGCCATCCGTTGTTTTCAGGGACTTTAGGTTGCAATGAGACATGAGGAGGAACTGAGATACTAGGGACCTATGGGGCTTGGAAGGGAGGTCTTTCAGGCCTAGGTTAAAAAATCCATCTTGAAATAACTGGCCTAACTCTTACGAATTTACATCAAAGTGTATAGAGAATCTTGTCTTTCTAGGGCCCCTGTTCCAATTTCCTCTTCCTCAATTACCCCGACCATGGTTACCTCTGCTGAAAAAGCTCATTCCTGTATGCATAATTTATTAGCAAATAGTTTCTTTAACAACCAAACATGACAACTCTTTTAAATATGAAATAAAATTTGGCTTAGCAACATATCAAACTCATGCAATCCAATCCATACAAATCGTTTAATACTTGTTAATGAGCAGGGGGTGAACAAGGGTTCTGGGATATGTGAGGGATTGTATTGAGCGAAAAGTGTTAAAATGAGGGGAAAAAAACATGATTACTGCTCACAGACATCAAAGAATCAGCTATATGGTAAACCAAAAGAATATATCACTGTAATTCATCCCTGTGCAATCTCTTAAATTATTATAATACAATATTTATCTTAACTATAATTAAATTTTAAGAACATGGAGTGGATAGTGAATATGGGAAGGTGAGGGGAATTGTAATGTGTGAAAAGTGGAAAAATCGTAGGGAAAAGAGCGAATATTGTTCAAAAAACCAATTAAGTAATCCATAAAAGAAGTTCTGTATTCAACACAACTATTCCAACAACAATTGAACAATTGTTGTGACCAATTAACAATTGTTGTTTGTTAAAACTTGTTCACTGTCCCACATCCAATTTCTTTTTTAAAAATTTTCAATTAATACAATGTATAATCATACTCAGAATTATTATGCCTTCCAAACATCTTGTTAAAAGAATTATGTTTCCTTTTATTTCCTTCCCTTTTATATTTAAAACAAAATCCAAAGGAACACACAATCATGTTGCTTCAACTTTGTTCATCATAAAAAACATCAACCACTGCCCATAATCTATAAATCCTCAAATCAAACATAGACACAGGTCTTTCTTGAGTTGAACAAACTCTTTTAAAACATGCCCGATTCCATCCTTTGGCAATATTAACAATTAAATTTGCAATGAAACCATACTACCAAAACCCCCTGCTTCACCTCTGATGGTGCAATAAAATAAAATGATGCACGATGTCTCCATAAATCATACATAGTAGACAGCCAGGTCACAGTCATTAACTCTTCAAATTGAAATAATCCTGATTGGGCAAATTAAACACACAACAATCACCACTTCAATTTATACCACACTATAGGAACACATAGACCAATGCATAACGAAAAGAGGCATTTATGTGACTGTACATTTATGCTTACTCTCAATCAACCAATTAAACAATGTTGAGTTATCGATTCAACTGTCATAACAAAATGAGGCAATGACTATATACCAATTATCATATCCAATTACAACTCTCCAACAACTGATCAAACAGAGACAAGACAATAATCAAGGCCACTTTCAATACTACTCAATCAACTTATGACAGTCAACAAGAGACCCGACAGAGTGCGTCTGGTTGAGTTTATCAAAATTGGGCTCTATAACCAATGAACATAAGAAATAATCAAGTGTTCGCTCGGTCACCATGATCCGGATTTTATGAGCAGAACGAAATGACTACAAATTATTAAGAGGTTCTTAACAAAAAATAATAGAGATACAGTAAAACCAGTTTTCTATTCAATAAGGAAATAAGATGAAACTATAAAATGCAGCGGAAACAAGCTTGCTGGAATGGTGGCAGCTTATCTTTGAGAAGAGATGTGACGACTGTGCTCATTCGCCAGAAGATTATTACAATGAGGATATGAAGGAATTTTTACAATAAACAGGAATTCCAAAAATCCTAGACATCAAAAAACCTAACCCTAGGAGATGAAGCGCCAAAAGTCATGTGGGCCTCGTCTAGGTAAGTTAGTACATAAACTTCCTGGGGTCGTAAGTTTTGCATATGATCTCCGTTTTAGGCGTATGATAGCCCATTGGAAAGGTATCATAGATGAGATTCATTTTGGGGGATAAACCATGTTATTGGATATCATTGAGAATATCTATCCTGAAAAACCTTCATTTAGTCCCTCAAAATGGCCCTGGAAGTTAAAACTGCTAAAAATAGTAAATTGCCAAAATTGCTAGAAAATTGTTTTGAGCCAGTTGGAAATGGTGGGTGGCCACCGATATCCACCTATATAAATCCTCCCTGCTTAGGAAGCAATGGTCTCCATTGCATTGATTTCCCCCGTTAGATGAGGAAATTTTTGCTGAGTTTGGCTCTGGGTGAGCCACTTGCCTTGGTGCAAGAGCTGCCCTGCTTTGACGACTTGATAAAGTTGGATCCTTTGCTGTCGAGTGCCCTTGATATGTGTTTCCAATAAGGTGGGAAATAAGGGCGAAGAAGATCCACATTGAACACTGGGTGCAGGCCAAGGAAAGGAGGAATATTGAGCTCAAAGTAATTATCCCCCACGACCTTGGTGATGGTGTATGACCCATAAAAGAGTAGGCAAAGCTTCCGATGGGGTCATGTAAGGCGTTCTTTCTGCAAGTGAAACCAAAATTTGTTTCCCACCTGAAACTTATGTGGCACCTGATGTTGATCATGGCACTGCGTTTACTTTCCATTGGACTTTTGTAGGATATCCTGAACCTATTAGAAGATGTGCTGGATCCACTCAATGAACCGGGTGGCTTTGTTAGCTTCAGTTGGAGCAGGAGATGAGTCAGTCAAGGTGACCGCAAGGGTAAGTGCAACATCTATGGGACCCAATGGTTGGAATTCCAACCCCACCTAAAAGGGGTTGTGGTCGGTTGAGCTATGCAGGGATCAGTTGTAGCTATGTTGGACATAAGGAAGGCTCTCATCCCACGTGCGAGGGTGCTTTGAATCACACATGTGAAGGATATGCACAATCATTCTATTTACGACCTCGGTTTGGCCATTTGTCTGGGGGTGAAAGGCCGTGGATTTGGTGAGCTTGGTGTCCAGCAGTGAATAGGGGCTCGACTAGAATGTGCTGAGAAATCGACTATCCTGATATGAGACAATAGTTTGTGGGATTCCAAAATGTACCCAGACTCGTTCAAAGAAGAGCTTGGCAGTGGCCTCTACTGTGATGTTATTCTTGCAGGCAACCATAATCCCCATCTTAGAAAAGCGATCAACAACCAAAAAAATAGAGTCATTTCCCCACTTGGTGGATGGGAGGCTCGACATGTAGTCCATTGAGATGGATTCCCATGGCCTGCCAGGAGTATGAAGAGGGGTGTACAAGCCCTGTTTCTTAGTGGCCAGTTTGGCAATAAAGCAGGTAGTGTAGGACCTGATATACTTGCTGACCTCCTGTCGAAGTTTCATCCAGTATAAATGTTTCTGTAGCATCGCCACTGTATTTTCGACACCAAAGTGTCCTACCACCCGACTGTAGTGGGATTCCTAGATCATCTTCTCTCTCTCACTCAATGGAACATAGATATGGCCCAGACGACACAACAACCCATCCTAAAGATGGAAATTATCAACAACTGCGTTTGCACCCAACATTTGGTAGGTTGTGGCAAAGTCCAGGTCTGTATCATAGAGTTGGGGCCATCGAGAGGTCTCATGGCCACAAGAGTCTATCATTGTGGTGAGTGCCGCGACTGGTGGTCTATTGAGGCAATCAGTGACGCGATTGGTGCTTCCCATTTTATACTTGATGTTGAGGTGGAATTTCTGCAAGTATGTGGACCACTTTTGATGGTGATCATTTTGTAATTTTCCTTGTGTCTGCATGAACTGCAGTGGCTTATGATTAGTGTGGATGACTGTCTCCTTCCAAAAAATGTAATGTCTCCACTAGTGGTAGGCTTTCATAATGGAGTAGATTTCTTTGTCATAAGTAGGTTACTTATGGACAACATATGATAGTGTCTCACTATGATAGGACACAGGGTGGCTGTGATGAGTGAGAACGACACCCACTGCATAGTCTAAAGCATATGTCTTGATCTCAAAGGGATGTTACAGGTCTGGTAGTGAAAGTACTGGGGCTGAGCACAAGTGCTGCTTCAAATCATTGAACACTTATTGTTGGGACCGACCCCATGAAAATTTTGCCTTACCACCACCCTTGGTTATTTGGCTGAGGGCCCATGCAATATGGGAGAATCCCAACATGAACCTGTGGTATAAATTGGCAAGGACGAAGAGGCTCCGAAGCTCAGTGAGTGTCGTTGGGGTTGGTCAGTCACAGATGACTTGGATCTTGGCTAGATCCACATGTACGTCATGTTGATCAATGATGTAGCCTAGGTAATGAACCATGTCCATGCTGAAGGAGCATTTTTCCAAGTTGGCATATAGCTTATGCTGCCATAGGTTGTGAAGAACCTAGTGAATATGTTGCAAGTGCTTGATCCAAGTCTTGCTGTAATTGAGAATGTCATCCAGATACACCACTACAAAATTATTAGTGAATGGTCCCGGGATATCATCCATCATCCTCATGAAAGTGGCTGGAGAATTTGTCAAACCAAAGGGCATGACCAACCATTCAAAAAGGCCTTCCTTTGACTTGAAGCCGGTTTTCCATACATCTGTCTCTTATATCGGGACCTGGTGGTATCCAGAATTTAGATCAATCTTACTAAAGTATTTGGCCCCCGTGAGTTGATCAAGGAGGTCATCAATTCGAGGAATCGGGTACCGATTTCTAACTGTGATTTTATTCAGAGCCCCGTAATCAATGTCAAGTCACCAGGTTCCATATTTCTTCTGTACCAACACGATTGGGCTCCTGAAAGGTGATTATCTGGGATGAATGTGCCCCTTGTGGATTAGTTCTTGGATCTGTCACTTGATCTCCTCATTCTCTAACAGAAAGCAACAATAGACTGGCCCATTGGGTAGCGGTGCGCCAAGGGTCAAATCAACGGGGTGCTTGACCTGGCAGTGCAGAGGTACCATGGTAGGTGAGGAGAAGATATCTGATTATTCTTCCATGACCTTATCTACTTGCTTCTGCTATGTGGAGAGGTCATCCGTAGAGACCCTGGACGTGGTTTTGATCTTTTGCTTATTCTGAGAGCAAATAATGAAGAAGACAAACTTCCTCATCTGAGAGATGACCTTCCTACATTTCTTAGCAAAGATCAAGGAAATAGAACTAGGTGGGATTGCCTCAAGTATCCTGTACAATTTTTTGTTCAAAGTAATAATAAGACTACAAGGCCTATAATCATATATAGCATGATGTTCCCATAAATAAGGTTGGCCCAAAATAAAATCACACAATACCTCATCTTTGAAGGGATTGATGTCGTATGATAATCGACACTGTTGGTTGACACAAAGATTGCTTCCTCGGCGGAGCCATCCAATGGTGTAGGGTTGTGGGAACGACATTGTCGACAGGGCCAATTGCTTGATGACCTCTGCTGAGATGAAATTATTTTGGCTACCACTATCAAAGATGAAGTGCAATGGGGTGCCTTTTACCCACATCTATGAATGGAAGAGGCATTCTCCTTCTTCTGGATCGTCTGGTTCACTATGCTGGAGCTTGGTGGTAGCAACGGTGGCACTGGGTTCCGTGTAAATGATCTATCTCCCCCTTTCTGGTTCTGTCTTAGAGTCATAAGCCACATCTGATTCAGAGGCTTTCACTTCGTCCACTAGTGACTACTTTGAGCAGCAGTCAACAGTGTTATGCTAAGGGCTCTTATGGAAGTCGCACCACTTCCCGATATCTTTATTTGTCTCTCTAGTGTCCTTCTTTGCTTGTGGCTTGGAATTGTTGTCCTGATACTATCCATATTTTCTCCATCCTTTTTTCTATGGGTTGGGGCCACCCTTTCCTGGCTTTTGTTGTGAGGGGTTCCTAGGCCCAAATTTCCGCGTCTTTTGTTTGAGCTTCTGTTCAATTTTGAAGACATATTGGTAGGCCGCGCACAAGGATGAGATGTCCAGAAATTCAATTTCGGTCTGGATGTATCTATGTAGAGCGTCATGATACTTGAGCACTAGATGTCACTTCGAATCTTTGATACCCATCTTGGTGTGCAAGATATGGAAGATATTTGTGAAATTTGGCACTGCTTGGTCTCTTTCTTTCCGCAGTGTGGTCCATTTGGTATACAAGTCGTCATAACTTCTGATAGGGTAGTATTGTTCCTTAATAACATCCCTAAAGGATTCCTAGGTGGCTGTGACTGTAAATAATGAGAGTTCTTATGTTTCCTTTTTCTCACAGAAAGTTTCCCACCAATATTTGACATGAGGAACGAATTTGAAGAGCACAAAAGTAATCTTTTATCTATTCAAAAAGTTATGGACAAAAAAATACCCTTCTAGTAGATTCAACCACTTATCTACATCATCTGTGTCTATATGACCTTCAAATATAGGAATATCAAAGTTTATTTGTACCTTGAAGGGGGCGACACCTCTGCTCGAAGAAGATGCATTGCCTGTTAGTAGCTGCCAAAGGATTTGTGCGAAACTATCCATCATCTCATTCCTTTGTTGCGTGAGGGCTTCCGAAATCAACAGTTTGAAAGGATCTCCTATCTCGTCATCTTTATTTTCTCCTGCCATGAGAGGTCTCTTGGGCGTGCAAGAGATTTTTTCCTCAAGAGAAACAAGCTCGAGACCCAACTCTTTGTACTCCAACCTCGTTGGGGACATGCATTAAGACGACAAGGAGCAGACCGCTCTGATACCATTGATCCAAATTTTATGAGTAGAACAAAATGAATACAGATTATTAATAGGTTCTTAACACAAAATAACAAAGATACAATAAACTAGTTTTCTATTCAATAAGGAAACAAGCCGAAACTATAAAATGCAGCGGAAACAAGCTTGCTAGGATAGCGACGGCTTATCTCTGAGAAGAGATGTGATAGCTGCGTTCATTCGCTAGAAGATTATTACAATGAGGCTCTAAAGGATTTTTTACAATAAACAGGAATGCCCAAAACCCTAGACATCCAAAAACCTAACCCTAGGAGATGAAGCGCCAAAAGTCATGTGGGCCCCGTCTAGGTAAGTTAGTACATCAACTTCCCGGGGTTGTAACTTTTGCATACAATCTTTGTTTCAGGTGTATGATAGCCCGTTGGAAAAGTATCATTGAGTATATTCATTTTGGGGGCTCAAACATGCCTTTTTCCATCATTGAGAAGCTTGATCCCGAAAAACCTTCATTTAGGCCCTCAAAATGGCCCCGAAAGTTAAAACTGCTAAAAATAGTAAATTGCCAAAATTGCCAGAAAACTATTTTGAGCCAGTTGGAAAAGGTGGTTGGCCACCGATATCCACCTGGATCACACCAACACAAGGAGGCTGGAGGTCGACCATATCAATAGTAGGTGAGAACCTTCGGGACAAGCACAATGGAACCACAAGCCTTATAACCCTTAACTTTGTAAAATAGGATGAGAGTTCAACACCAGGTAGGGTAGACCACAATGCAGAGGAGCAGAGATTTTTTACTGGAGAGCAACCAATAACAATGACGCACAGAGTCATAACCCTCACGCTCTTCTCAAGAGCCAAACCACCTATAACAATGCCGATGGAAATGCAAACCCCATATACTACCAACAACCCTAAAGCATACTTCTTGGCATAATAGCCACCCAATAACCAACTGTGTTTATGCCAATACCATAAAATAAGACCACGACCAGGTTAAAAAGGTATATAGTGACCAAAAGGTGGTTCGAAACATACACAACAACCCCATAACACCAAATACAACTGGGTGTGGTTACCATTAATAGTGAGGATGCGACCAACAAGGCTAAACAGAGTGAAACCCTCCAAAAAAATACCCATAAAAACAACACCGAGCCATTATAGTTTCTACCACACAGAACAACCAATGAAATCACAACTTCAACCATCAATTTTTCCATTTGCAATGAATAACAGACATATTCATTCCAGAGAAAACACCACACATTTACAAAATTTCCAATCTCAATAAGACATAGACCAACACATTACCGAGCCAATGTTCATTTCATACACAGAGCGAGTTCATGGATGGGAGAAAATAACCACACCTGTAACCAGTGGCTTTGAAAATGTGAGCTAGTTGAGTAGTTCCTTCCACGCTTGAATCTTGGGGCTTAACCACAACAAAACCAAATGAACAATAGCCACAACAAAACCAAATGAACAATAACCATTCTAGGGTGATGAACATTGGGATAAGTATGAAGTGATGTGCATTTACTGCACGTCGCTTCCATCCTCCATTTCATTCAATTCCATAGTACATGATAGCCAGCCAAACCATACCATTAATCCATACCATTAATTCCATGCATTGAAACTTGCACACATTGCTTGCCAATTGTGCCACCCAATCCATATTAACCATTTCCAAAACCATACAATTACATATATCAAATGCGACCAATATAACTCAATACAAATCGTATAGCCACTAACATTTCTAGTTAGGACTAACATTAATTTCTTTAAATTTCATTTGCACATAGTATAGCATAGCATAGTATAGTTCCTTTTCTTAGATTTTTTCATATTGCTCTTGTCTCTTATTGCCACTAACATGTGTCTTGTGCAGGTGTTGATAGGTAATGAATCATGGCGACAATAGAAAATATAATAACAGTAAATACAAGTCATTCATCCATGGAATTTAGAGCTTAGAGCAATAGAACTAACACATAAAATGCATTATCTATCTGCCATTATGTCGCAAACAAAACCAATATCTCATTGTCAATCATATAGAACCTTGTAAGAAACATCGAAACAACACCATAAAATGTGTAATAAGACTATCGCCGATCCTCCAGTCTACAAGGAGGTCCCACCTACTAGTATTATATATCGTTATCATAGTTTAAATAATAGGCTTAAGCAATACTTTTCCGGTGAAATCCTCATTGCGATTTTAATCGTCAACAATGTCCATACTACATTTTCGGTTCTTTGAAGTAGAGGCAATGTAGAGTAATACCAGTAGGATCTCGACCACTGAAATTTATAATCTTCCGTCCAAAAATATTCACTGTATCTCCACAAAATTGTTTCCTTTATACAACCATGAAGTTGATGCACTATTTTTCTAATTACTTAGAATATATTCATAGAAGTGAGGTATTTTTTGAGATAATAATGCCTCAATATTTTCCCAATGAAGAACTTTTAATGCACATTGAAGGAAAATCCCTCAAAATTTCTGCCATTAATAACGACCTTTTCATGATTTTCACAACAATGATCTTCTGTAGTACCAACATTAAATGTATCTCGAGAAAATTATTAAAACGAAAGTGATTTTATGACATGGGAAGACATGGAAGAAAATTTGGGGTGAACTCGTGAGTTTGATATGAAGAAAAAATGTACAAGTGTTGTGTGGGAAGAAAAAGGTCAGAAAAAGGTTAAGTATCATTATCGGTCAGGTTTGTAGGGAAAATGGATATGAGAAATTCGGGAACCACGAA
>ML807643.1:91731-129183 GCA_009831015.1 Picea engelmannii
CAACTTCCAAATATAAAGGGAGGGATAAACCTCCAAGAGGAAGATACAATCCTCCAATATCAAGAGAGGGTTGAACTCTCCATCCTTTCCCCTTCCTTCCACCCAATAATATATGAGAGATAATAAAACTTTACATTAAATCATCACCATCAACCAACCATCACATATAACCTGATAATGCTTCCTGAGACTTCTTCAAATTATGAAATTCTTCAATTCTTGGAATAATCTGATCCTATAGATAATATTACTCAATTTATTCTTTGAAACTCCTCCAATTTTCACTCCTTGAATCCTCCCCAAAAAGAAGTTATAGAGTGAATGGTAGACCTTATTCAATTATGGTTTATTCAGGAGAGCGAGCTTTTACAGAATTGCCCGCGCTCAATATTTAACATCAGATTCTGAAACTCACACAAAATAAACTAAAACTCATACTATTTCCAATGAAATTTGTCTCACTTCATTTGGATTCTCTATGAATAAGTTATGACTATTTTACCTGGAACACCTATTTATGACTAGCTTCAAGACTAGTCAAAAACCCTATCTTCCAGAGAGTGTATCTCCAAAATTATAGAGAATAAAGAGCTGAAATTTTTACCACAGGTACTTAGATATGTCTTCTAAATAGCATATCAATTTCACCATCTGAATCGTTCTAGAAAACAATTTATAGTGAAAATGGTAAGATGACCTGTAAATAACATACCTTAGAACACATCACCAAAAGACTTCATCCTCCCTTGAAATCCAACCTTCTTTACTTCAAATTTACTCTGAAATTCGACTTGTGTATATAAAATGAATGTATAATGATATGTATTTATACCCTTTATGTCACTTCCTTTTAACATTAGGGCCGACCTGACACTTTCTTATTTTGTAATTCTTTTCTTTAATTATCTGCAAGGCCGACCTGTACTTCCTTCTTCAATTCACTTTGTCATCTTTAAAAATTCATTTCTGCTCAACCATGAGGATCCATGTGACATTACACCTACCACCGGAAACAACATGATGTATACTATCCATCCATGGTTGTTCTGTCTACATGTGCACTGTCCTTAATGTCCAAATACCTTCATGAATCTTGCGGTCCAAAACCAATGACTAGGGTTGACATCAATGACAACAACCAATCTTCCAACAATCTCCCCCTTTGTCATTGATGGAAACACTCATGCTCCCCCTATCATTACGACCCCAATTTCTCTTTGAAATCAATGGAAAATGGTAGGGTTTCTCCCCCTGAGTTTAATGGCAAAAGGTAACTCTCTTCTTTGGGGCTGCTCCCCATGAACATATAGCACTTAATAACACTTCATTTTTACGACCTCTTTCTTCCTTGGAGAATTTTCGTGAATTTAGGATGTACATGTTACTTGGTCTTCTTGTTGCAGTTGCAACCAATCTTCCTAAACATTCTTCTTTGATTTTTCATCTTTGTGAGTAAAACGTGAGAGTATATCCTTGATCACACATTTTACTAACACTGAGTAGATTATGATTCAAGTCTTCAACCAATAGGACATTCTTTTCTTTTACATTTTTTCTTCTAATATCTACTACACCTTTTCCAATTATTTTGGAAGAGGAGTCATCTCCAAATGCAACATTTCCACCCTTTCTCTTCAAGTTGATGAATTTGTCTTGATCCCCGGTCATGTGTGAAGAACATCCACTGTCTATGTACCATTCATCTTCTTCTTTACATTCTTCAGCAGTCAATGCTATTCGGCAATGTTCATTGTTTGAAAACTCTTTCCTTCTCCATACTGTGGTTGGCATAGGGACATATTCATTCATATATCTGCAATGTCATGCTTTGTGATCACGATAATTACATTTGTAGCATACAATATTTTTGTCCATCAATGGGGACAATGAATTACAAATTATGTTGACAAATCCATGATTATTTCCATATCTTCTATTTACACCATTCATGTTTCTTACATAGTTGTTCCTTTCATTGATTATGCAATTAATTGCCTTATGTCCAAAATTTTTGCAACTATAACAATGACCAAGAAATAAATTTTGATACCTGGGAGTAAGTGACCTTCTTTGTGATGTAGTCCATCTGGGTTCATGATATACTCTTATGTAGTTTCCTTCATACTGATTGAAGCTTCTTTGATTCCTGAAGGTAGGAGGTCTTCTTGGATATTCATATCTTTTGTAATCATTCCTTCTTTTTGGTATCCTGGTCCACTTCTCATCAACTGTCTATGTAGCTCTTTATTCAACCTTCTTGTTGGTATTTTCATATTCTTTGTATGAATTTTCACCCATGCATCCAAGATGTGTTAAGTCTTTTGGCACTTGAGAGTTTCTTAAGCTCTTCCTCAATGAGACAACTTCTTGTTCAAGTTTCTCACAATCTTCTTCTTTCTTCATGATTTGGACCTTCTTTACTTTCCCTATTATTCTTGCTTCTTCGAGTAGAGTTTTCAAGGAAATGGTTTATTCTCTTAGTTTCTCAAAGTCTTATAATTGTTTCTTCAAGATTACAACTGTATTTTCACAACTACCCAATTCACTTCTTAGTTTTCTATGCGTTTCTTTGAGCTTTCTATTTTCAATCTCAACATGCTTCAATTTTTTAAGATTCTCATCTTCTTGTTGAATCATTTCTTCTTCATGATTTTCTTCTTCTTCATTGGAATTTTCTTCTTCAGTGTCATCTGTTTCAATCCTTGGATGAGGACATTCAAATTCAACATGTCCTACTCCTTCACAATTAAAGCAAAAGAACCGACCTCTATTTGCTTCATTGAAATATGAGATGTTATAATTTGCTTCAACTTATTCTTTTTCTTCTGCTTCTTCCCTTGCATAAAGGTCTTCTAGCTTGTCCCAAAGATATTTTGTTGATGCACATGATCCCACCTTGGATTTCACTGAATCTGTCAATCCATATAGGATGATATCTATTGCCAATTTGTTATTCCTTTTTGCTTCCTTCTGAGTTGCAGTCTTTGGTTTCTTCAAAGCATTGTATCCTGAAACAACTGAGAACCAAACATCTAACCCAAGATATTTCAAGTAAGTTAACATTATATTACCCCAGTATCCAAAATTGCTTCCATCAAATGGTGGAATCCCATTTGGAATGTTGTCTTCCATTTTTGCTTAGGATCTTCGTTCCAATGGTTACACTGTTTTGAAGACAACCTTCTTTGATACCAATTGTTGATAATGAGAGGGGGGTGAATAAATATCAAGTAAAATTTAAAATAATTTTCAACTTATACTTAAACCATTCAATTATATCCAATGAGAAATGAACAATAGTATAAGATTTACACCAATACACCATGCACAATATATGAGAAATAATCAATAGTTATTGTTCAAGGGAGGGAAGTAATGACTTCCAAAGGTATATACAACTTACAAATATAAAGGGAGGGATAAAACTCCAAGAGTAAGATAAAATACTCCAATATAAAGAGAGGGTTTAACTCTCCATCCTTTCCCCTTCCTTCCACCCAAGAATATATGAGAGATAATAAAACTTTACATTAAATCATCACCATCAACCAACCATTACATATAACCTGATAATGCTTCTTGAGACTTCTTCAACTTCTGCAATTCTTCAATTCTTGGAATACTCTAATCCTATAGATAATATTACTCAATGTATTCTCTGAAACTCCTCCAAGTTTCACTCCTTGAATCCTCCCCAAAAATAAGTTATAGAGAGAATGGTAGATCTTATTCGATTCTGGTTTATTTAGGAGAGCAAACTTTTATAGAATGCCCTACACTCAATATTTAACATCATATTTTGAAACTTGCACACAAAAAACTACAGCCCGTAATATTTCCAATGAAATTGGTCTCACTTCATTTGGATTCTCTATGAATAATTTATGGTTGTTTTACCCATAACACTTGTTTATGACTAGCTTCAGGACTAGTCAAAAACCCTATCTTCCACATAGTGTATCTCCAAAATTATAGCAAATAAAGAGCTGAAAGTTTTACCATAGGTACCTAGATATGTCTTCTCAATACTATATCAATTTCACCATCTGAATCGCCATAGAAATTATTTTATAGCGAAAATGGTAAGATGACCTGTAAATAACATACCTTAGAACACATCACCAAAAGACTTCATCCTCCCTTGAAATATGACCTTCTTTACTTCAGATTTACTCTGAAATTCAACTTGTGTATATAAAATGAATGTATAATGATATGTATTTATAGCCTTTATGTCACTTCCTTTTAACATTAGGGCCAACCTGACACTTTCTTATTTTGTAATTCTTTTTTTTAATTATCTTCAGGGCCAACCTGTACTTCCTTCTTCAATTCACTTTGTCATCTTCAAAAAATCATTTCTCCTCAACCATGAGGATCCACGTGACATTCCACCTACCACTGGAAACAACATGATGTATACTATCCATCCATGGGTGTTGTGTCTGCATGTGCACTGTCCTTCATGTCCAAATACCTTCATCAATATTGCGGTCCAAAACCAATGACTAGGGTTGAAATCAATGACAACAACCAATCTTCCAACATATGCTAACCCGAATCCGTGGTGAAGCAAAAGAAAATGACTAAGTATGGTGAAATAAAAGACAAGGTGGAATTTTACAAAAAGAAAAACGAGGAAATTTTCTAACTATGGAGAAGTAATAGGGAAAATAAAATATAGGGGTCAACAACTGGCTTCAACTGCAGGACAGTGACCCCCTATGTGTTGCATGGGACCTAAAATCTGAAACAAAGTATTTTCTCCATTGGGATATGGAGTCAGAGAAAGAGAATATACAAAACAAAAAAAATAATATAATAAAAAAAGGAAGAAATTGATCAAATAAAGAAGCTTTTGAGATGTTGCCCATTAACTGGCAACATTATCATTGTCCCCTTCATATATTTAATCATGTATGAATTAAAGCTCAATATATTCTCAATAATATAAGGACCAATCTAAAGGGCTTCGAACTTTGTATGCATTGAGGATTTTTCTTTAGCTTTGTTCGAGAGCAATACCAATTCACCTTTTTGAAAATTCTTGATTGTTTCACTTTGATCGAAACATTTATTGACATCATGTTGTCTTTGATATATTTTCTTCAAGGCCTCAGATCATTCTTCTTCTAACTTTAAAATTTGATTTAGCCTTCTGTGCAAAGGAGACATATCTTATGTGTTGTCAATATTTACAACATAAGTCAAACTGTTTAATTTTAGATTGATTGGCATTTTTTCTTCTTTTCCATATACCAATGTATATGGATACATCCTAGTGCTTCCTTTTGGTGTCAATCTGCTCTCCCATAATGCATCAATTAATTCTAAATGCCAATTCTTTTGATTATGATCAATTGTCTTTTTAATAATTTGGATCAAAGTCTTGTTTGCAGATTCATCCAGTCCATTTCCTTGGGGGTAGTAATTTGAATATTGTCCCATTATAATGCCAAATTCTCCACAAAATCTGGTAAACTTCGATCCAATGAATATTGAACCATTATTAGTGATGAGTTTTTTTGGCACTCCAAATCTTGATAGAATATTGTCTTTGAGAAATCTTATAAATTATTCAGAATCAACCCTTTTTAATGTTACTGCCTCTTGCCAATTTGTGAAATAATCTATGGCAGTAAGAATGTATGCATGACCTTTGCTTGATTTTGGGTTAATTGGCCCAATCACATCGAGTCCCCACTATGAGAACACCACTTCTACCAATACAAGTTGTAATGGCATTGCAAATTTCTTCATCTTTCCAAAACATTTCTGACAAGAAATTTTTTTTCTTACCATTTCATATGATTCTTTAAATATTGTTGGCCAATAATACCCTGACCTTATTATTATATGGGTAGTAGTAGTAGGTGTGAAGTGTCCTCCACAAATTCCTTGATGAAACTCGTTTATCATTTCTTGGGCTTTGTTTGAATCTACACATATCAATAGTATCCCATCATGATTCCTTCTGAAAAACACTTTTGCGACTAATACATATTGATTTGACTTCATTTTCAGTGCTCTTCTCTCTTTGGGAGTCATGTTGTTTGGGAATTGTCTAGATCTCAAATAGAAAATAATGTCTTTGTACCATTATGAAGATAGCATAGGCTTCCTAACTGAACTAGATACTACTCCATTTAATGAATCATTGTCTACAATAAGATTACATAATCATTGTCCTTTAATTACTTTCAATGGTGTAATATCTATGTCATAATCTTGAATCTTAGCCAACCAATTTTCCCATTTTTCTTCTCTTAACTGTTGATTTAAGAGAATATTTACTGGGGATGAAGGAACATATTCTATAACATGAGAATTCAAAATATGACTTCGTAAGTGAGCCACTGCCTTGACTAGAGAAAGAGCCTGATTTTCAATTTCTGAATATTTTAGTTCATAATCATGAAGGGTCTTGCTCATGAAGCTTATTGGAAGCTCTTCTCCTTTGATATTTTTGTATGTAAGGAATGAAGCCACAATCCCTTCTATAGAAAAGGAATATATGATGAAGTCTCTATTAAATTCAGGACTGATTAATACATGTGTTGTGGTGATCACACACTTGATATTATTAAAATCATTTTGGATATCTTGAGTCCACTCAAATATTTGATCTTTCTTAAGCAATAGATTGATTGGTTTAACAATAGTTGCATAATCTGGAACAAATCTTCTTACAAAATTCATCTTTCCAAAAACTGATTGTACACCCCTTTTTGAAGTTGGAGGATTTAATTCATTGATGGATTTGAATCTTTCATGATCAATATAAACTCCTTGTTTGCTGACTATATACCCCAATAGTTTCCCTTTAGAAACTACAAACAAACAATTTTTTGGATTAATGGAAATTCCATATAACCTTCACCTTTCAAAGACTTGTCTTAAATTATTTATATGTTCTTCCCTTATCCTAGAATGGATAGTGAGATCATCTTGATAATCAACCACACAATTCCCTATTAAATCTTTAAAAGCATGATCCATGGCTCTTTGAAAAGTAGCTCCAGCATTGTTTAGGCCAAAAGTCACGTGAGCGTAAGTATAGGTATCCCATGGTGTTATGAAAGTAGTCTTAGGCCTGTCCTCTTCTACAAATAATACTTGATTATATCCTAAAAATCCATCTAACATGGACATACAAGCTGATCCAGTAACTTGTTGAAGAAAAAATTCCATGTTAGGCAGAGGATAGTTGTCTTTAATACTTTCTTTATCCAGTTTTATTCCTCACTATTACAGGATTGGAAATCCATTTTGAGTGTCTGATAAGAAAAATGATTCCAACTTTCTTCAATTTCTCCAATTCTATCTTTACCAAGGGCTTCAACTTCGAGTTAATATTTCTAAGATTTGGTTTAAATGGCTTGACTCCCTCTTTTAATGGTATGACATGATGGATTTTTTTTTTCATATGCTTTGAGATCATCATAGGTCCATGAAAAAACATCCAAGTATTCTTTAAATAATAAAATATATTGTGAAATTTATTCTGGAGTGCAATCAATCCCAAGATTTACATATTTAGGGGAGCTTTCTGTTCCAATATTTATCGTCTGTGTTCCTTTCACTTTTCACACATATTCTTCTTCTTTTAAAAATTTGGCTTAATCATCTCTTGTAAAGAAAGAGTCGGATTTTATACAATTTCTTGGAATAGGTGCAAAATTGTTATTACTTTCTTCAAGGTCATCCTCATTAGCAAGGAAATCATTCAACTCTTCATGATTCTCAAATACTTGGAGATAGTCTTGATTATCAAGTACTGAGGGTCTGAAAATTATTTTTACTTGAAAAATATTCTTACTCTGGAGATCGTATGGATTAAACAATGTTGCAACAAGTGCTAAAGAATATACTTTCTTGTTTTGTTCTCTAGGAACAAAAGATATGTTAAACAAACTAAATAACTCCATTAGTTCATTTACCCTTTTCACATAAAGTTTCAACCTTTCCTTTTTGATTTTGTATTTTTGAGTTATCTGGTTGATAACTAATTCATAATTACTATTTATGATAAAGTGCTCAATTTTCATTTCTAATGCCATAATCATCCCCTAAATAGATGCCTCATACTTTGCTTCATTATTTGTGCATGGAAACTCCAATCTGATAGCATGCAGATGTATAATTTTATCTTTAATTTTGAATACAACTCCAGCACCATTCCCTGAACTCGAACATGCTCCATCTAGTGACATTCTCTAGAATACGGTGAAAGAGTTTTCTTCCCTCTTAAAATCTTCTGATTGTTTTGAATCGTGCACAATATAATTTTCGATACCTGCATCAACATAATCTTCCATCAATTCATTTTCTTTTTTCTTGAAAGAGAAATGATTTCTATTCTCATGGGGCACCTTGAGCATTGTTCCATATTTATTTGGTAGCATCATGAAACTACCATCATTCATGATATAACCACCAATCATCGATGGCCAATATCTTCCGAGGACTACTCCATAGGATGGAAGAAGATCAACCACTATGATGGTGAAAATAGTGATGATATGAGCTGCAACTATGATCCAAACATAGAAGTATTTAATTTCTTCATAAGCATGAAATTTTCTGGAATCAATGGCATAAATTCTCTCACCCATCTCATAATATCTAGCATATCTCATACCAAGCGCCTCCATTACTTCTAGGGGCATAAAATTATTTGTTTCTCTAGTGTCTACCAAACAATTATGAAGTGCTACATCATAATTCTCTATTGAAATATAAAAAGAGGGAAATTTTCCTTTCATCCTGACTATTTATATGTTATGACTTCGTCTTAGATTTGTAACAATAATATCCATTCTACTACTTGGATCATCCAAAATTCTTAGAAGGTTTTCTATCTGATGTGGAATTTTAATCACTTCCATGAAAGGAAATGTTATTCTCAATTTGGATGGATCTTCAATTATATTATAGGTCATCTGTTGAGGAAGATTAAAATCTTTTCCTGCATACTTATTTCTAAGCTACTTGATCTGTTCTTCTCTTTTTCCTTTTCCTTTTCCTTTTTCTTTTTTCTACACTTTATTTCCGTCTAAATTTATTTACTTAGGCCCGTGTTTGGACAACATTGTCTTGCGAGATATTTTTCTCCTCTTGCTCATTGAATATATACATGGATGACTCACCTTCATCCATATGTATAGATTCAATAAGTTCTTCTTGAATATAATCAACCTCTTGATCAATATTTTCTTCATCAAAAGAATCTCCAAGTACTACTGTGTTTGGATTTTGTTCCCTTGGAAATATTTGTCTTTGTTGATCATCAATACCATCATTTATTTCTCTTTGTTCATGAATTGGATTCCTCCTTTTCTATAGAACATGTATTCTTGGATTAGGATTATAATTATGATTCCTCATTAATCTAGTGATTTCATTTTGCATTTGTCGGATAGTTTGATTCATTTGCGCTATCTCCATCCTTTTCTTCATTTCTTCTGGCAACTCTGGGTCATTTCTTAAATTAGGAATTGTTCCTTTGAACATCCCTCCACCAATTCCTTTAGTTTTAGTATTACAATTTCTTTGATCTTCGATTCTTCTTGAACTTGATGCCCCTTGATAAAAAATGGCAAGATCGTCCATTCTTTTCTGAATTTTTCCAAGGACAAATTCAGGGTTTGCACCAGTTTCTAGCATAATTTATTCCATTTCCATGGGATTTTGTATTTCATGATCTAAATATTCAATTAAAGAATCTCTAATGATAAATTTCACATTTGAGGGCATTGCATTTTTATAACAACCCAATATTACTGGATCATTTAGATTTTTCTCTTCAGGTATTTTATTGAGTGTTTTGAAAAATATTAGATTGAAATCTTGAATTATTTCTCCTTTAATCATGTGAATTTGGGTGAAATTGATGATGATATTATGGCATGACACTGGGGATCATACATGGTAAAAATAATCTCTCAATATCATCAAAATATGAAATAGATCTTACGGGAAGAGATGTGTACCATTCATATGTTTGGCTAGTCAGTGACTGGAGGAATAACCTCACCATAACATCATCATGTTGTATCAAATGAAAATAAAAGTTTCTAAGAAAAAATCCATATGTATAAATTAGGATCAATTCTTCCATCTCCTAAAAATATTGGCAATGCTCCATGTGGGAGAGTTGGTAGTGGATGTTGTTCTCCTTGAAGATTGAGAGGGGATTTTATGGCCCTTCTTAATGGAATTACATGCCTCTCACACCTTTGTTCACGCCTTTCTTTGTGCCTTTGTTCACGCCTTTCCTCATTTCTCTCTTCTCTATCCTCCATGATTTGAGCCTTTTCTTCTTCAAGATTTTAGCTTTCTCCTTTTTCTTCGAGTTTCTTTCTTTTACTCCTGGTAATAGGGCCTTTATATGATTCAAGTTTAAATTTATTTCTTCTCTTCTTTTTCTTTTAACAATTTATCTTTCTTCTTCTTGAACAAGATTCTTCCAAGATCTCCAATTGTTGAAGAGTCTGAGCAGTTTCGAGGACTAGATTGTACAATTGATGTAAAATACTTCTTTGGCTTCTCAATCCAATTTGAAATTGAGGTTGTTTAGGTTGAGTTTGAGTCGTGAGTAATATTAGTGTAAAACCAAAACTCATTTTTTCGAGTTCCCCAATGGAGTCACCAAAAATGTTGGTGTTTGAATCTATTAAGACTGAAACAACAACCTCACGAGGATATTAATCCCCTTGTGTTTTTAAAGAGGTGGTACTCCTCTGTAAATTTTAAAAATATTTTAAAACATAAATTGGATTATGCCAATAAGTCCAACCCAAATATTTATCGCTCAAAGAAAATTTAAAATATCATAAAATACAAGAGTTCCTGAGAAATGGACTAGGAACCTTGAACATCACATTTTCTAGAAATTAATAAATTGCAAAAAATAACATAGACTCTCACATCCATCATAATTATTAGATATTTTTGATCAAACTCAAAATAAAAAGGGAAACTGGTCCAACGCACAAGAGAACTTTGAAAGAGTATTACTTATTGAGATAAAAAATAAGAGTTTGATAATTCAACTTCAAATATCATATACTCAAAACTCAGAGTTACAAGATATAATAGAAACTAACTCTGAAATAGTTTTTTGGAATTTCTCAAAAAATATATGAGTCTTTTACAATCTTAAAAAATTAAAGGTGTTTGTCCATGAATGGACTGGGATTGGGGCTCCCATGGACCATTAAATACATAGGATAAAGATGAAGAAGAAGATGCAGAACTGGAACAAGGCATGATAAACAAATCTGGATAGAAGACAAAAGAGAAGTTATCAAAATTTGGTTATATTCTTCCATTGAAAGAATGAATACAACTGGATGAACTTTGAAAAAGGAATAAAATGTGATCAATATAGACTTACTATGATGGAATCTCTCTTTATTTTGATGTCGCCGGTGTCCTTTTATCCTCCTTGTTGACGGTTTCTGGACCAATACTAAGTGTTGTTTCTTGATTTTCCTTGGTAATCTTGATTACAGATTTTCTAAACCATTCTTCTATGTAGTATTTCATTGGAGCCACATTTATTTCATGTTTAATTTTAACATCAAATAACTCACCTTCCAAATCTTTTAAGTCATGTGAAATATTGTGAATTGACTTTCAATATCTTGATTTTTGTTTTCATAATCTACTAGACAATCTTCAATTTCTCTTTCATTATAATCAATTATACTATTAAACTTTTTAGCTGAACTTATTTTCAATATGTCCACGTGTTCTTCAAATGGTTTCTTCATCATGAATATATAATTTATGATTAATCTTGAGTCTTTTACTTCTCCGGTGTTTCCTGCCAAGTCTATCTCGATGAGTTTTTTGAATAACATTTCTTTTTTATTTACAATTTCATTGCAATTGTCCATAATATCCTTCAAATTACTGACCTTTTTGATCCAACATGCTTTCAACTGTTTCATTTTGGATGGGGATGACAAGTATTATTCCCTTATTTTAAGCTCAATCATGTTGGAAAATTTGATTACAAATGGTATAACGACATCTTTGTAAAGCCATTCTTCATGTTTATAATCTTCTTGCAGGAATTCATTATATGCATTTACTCGAGATCCGAAAGAAATAATATTACTAGATACATCCCATGCCTCAATGATGAGTGAAATTATTCTTTTTATATTTTCCTCAACGATTTTTCTAACAACCATTAACAAAATTGATGATCCCTTCATCTTCAAATCATGTATTCTCGGATTTTCAATGGCTAATGGGATTGCAAGAATAAGGGGAGGAATCAAGGTGGATTCCATTTCTATGAATTTTTCTTTTAATTTGGCATTCTATGCTTCTAAGTCATCAATTGAAACATCCAAGGCATCACCGATTACCTTGTGTATCTTAGAGATATGAGATGCAGGCAACTTACTAAGATCATATTCAGAACACGATTTTCCTATTTTATTTCTCTGATTTACTTCTTCAAATACTAGCTTTCTGGAATCCTTTTCAAATAGTGCATTTTATATAGTAAATGATTCTTCTTCTGAAAAATCTTCTTCTTGTGTGGCTATTTCAAATACAATATGCTAAGTTTCTTGTAGTCTATGTTCTTCATCAGGGAAATGTATATCTTCAATATCAACTTCAAGATCCATATCCTCAAGAGATGAGTTATTTGTGTCATTTTCAGATACTTGTTTCTCTGCTTCTTCTTGTGGTGGAACCTTTCTCTTCTTTCTTGAATTTTGTGGGGATTTTCCATTTTTCCTTGAGGAGTGTTTTTGTCACCTCCTCCACTTGAATTGCCACTTGAATTATTTTTCTGTTGTTCTTATGTTTGAGCACTACACTTGGATAGGTCATTTTTCTATGAAACTATTGGAGATTGAACACCTTTTTCATTTGGACCCTTTCCTTTCCGCTTATGTTGATATGTAGTGCTTATTATAGTCTCTATATTGTCAACAGGTTGCATCGAAGTATCTTTATTATTACCTTCTTCTCCCCCAAATATAATTGTTTGGGTAAACGTATTACTGAATCCTATTGACTGCATATGATTAACGAAAATATGACTTGGTTCAAACCCTTTGATTTTTTCTGCATATTTCAAATTCAAATGATTGAAATGGGATAAGAATTCATTGATTCTGGTTATGTTTCTTAATACAATTTCTCTGGCCTTCCATGAAAATGGGACAAATTTCATTTTTCTCTTCTCATGAATAAAGTGAAGCCATAATCCACATTTCCTAGCAACTTCGGTGATAAATTTTTTATTTGAAATGTAGTAAGGTAGAAAAGCAAGAATTTATTGGGAGCAAAATATTCTAATGACATTATATTTTTCTCTCTTCTCTAGGGTACCCTTATTATTTATGAAAGTTATTACCTATGATGACAACCTATATGTGTTATCTCCAAAAATAATTTTCTTGAAAACTGTAACAAATTCATTATGGGCTTCATAAAAATAAATAGAGGTATTTTGTCTCAAAAGAGCTTGGTACCAGACACTTACAGGGTTGATTTTGCAGTCTATCCTCTTTCCAATTGTTAATACCTTGAAAATATAACAGTATGTAATAGAAAATATTAAATATGAAGCTATGAAAAAATTCTTTTCTTTCTTGGAATTTGAAAGCTGGGAAGAAATTTCGATAGAGATAAGCTTTCCCCAGTCGAAGATGGTTTTTTCATGAACTGTAAAGTGAAAAATGTATAGAGCCAACCGAGAGATGGTTTTCGTATTTTCTTGAATAGTAACTCTAGTAAATAGCCAAGCAATTTCTCGATAAGGGTTTTTCAAAGAACTAACCTGAACCTTTGTTATGTCAAAAGACATCGCCGCAGGGTCTTCAAGATATTATTCCAGAAGGTTGAGTCCATTATTTATTTTCTTGAGGAAATCTCTTTCTTCTTCTCCTTTAAAGGTAAGAGTTGGCTCTGGTAACTTCAACATCTTTCTGAAAACGATTGGTGCTAATGAAATAGGGAATTCTCCCTGGAGTTCAATGTCTCTTTGGTTTGGAATATACTTGTCAACGCACCAGGTGGAAACTTATTTACAATCAAATACTTCTAGTATGCATCCAGTAAGAGTAATTCTTGATGTCCATACTACATTTTGTATATTTGAAGTAGAGGAAATGTATAGTAATACCAGTAGGATCTCGACCACTGGAAATTCTGATTTTCCCATCCAAAAATATATATTGTATCCCTATAGAACAATTTCTTTTCCACATCCATGAAGTTGGTGGACCATTTCTATAATTACTTAGAATATATTCATAAAAGTGAGGCATTTTTCAAGATAATAATTCCTTAATATTTTCCCAATGAAGAACTTTTAATGAACATTGAAGGAAAATCCCTCAAGATTTCTTCCATTAATAACTACCTTTCCATGATTTCCACAACAATTATCTTTCGTAGTGCTAACATTAAATGTATCTTGAGAAAAGTATAAAAAATAAAGTCATGTTATGACATGGGCAGATATGGAAGAAAAGTTGGGGTGAACCCGCGAGTCCTCCAATTCGTGAGTCCGATATGAAGAAAACAAGTACACATGTTGTGTGGGAAGAAAAAATTCAGAAAATGGTTAAGTATCATTGTCGGTTGGGTTTGTTGGGAAGATGGATATGAGAAACTCGGGACCCACGAACACATGGTGAGAAAATAAGAACAAGAGAAAATTTATAAGTGTCGTGCAAACTGGGGATCGTGGAGATCAAAAGGACATTTTGGTGAGAACACAATTTCAAATAAAAATATGCTAACTTGCGAACCCACGATGAAGTGAAAGAAAATGACTAAGTATGGTGAAGGAAATGAAAAGATGGACTTTTACAAAAAGAAAAAAAAGATTTTTTTCTAAGTATGGAGAAGTAGTAGGGCAAAGAAAATATAGGGGTCAACACTAGGGTAAAATCTCCGTGTACTATGTGTGATTGTCATTGCTTATTATTATTTTTATATATGTCTTCTCTTCCCTGCTTGGTTTAGTGTGAGTTTATTTCTAACAGATTTCAATTCTTGAATCTATAGAGAAAATAGATAGTGATATGTAAACAAAACTAGAACATTCCATACATGTAACCAAGCTAGAAAAACTTGAAATTGAACCTATAGGACCCATATTCAATAACAATGAGGCCCTCATAGATTTTCTAGCATGGGGGGACATTTATAAGAAATTTAGAGAAGAATATTGCCTATATGTAATCCCCCCTAGCGACCGACCCATCATGAATGTTGTTGATTTTGTTTTTTCAAACATAAGGAGATCTCGTCCGCACAATGTAGCTACCAGAACCCTTATACTGCTTTGTTTTGAAGCTATTGAATGGATTATAAAACATGTTTATATTGAAAACATGGTTGTTATTAATAATGAAGGAATGTTCATTTCTTCCTTTCAACCTTTCGATTTAGAAAAATATTATAGACTTCACCAACCAGAGAAGTACATGATAACTAGTTTTGTAGAGAAATTCCATTAGGACAATGACATCAAGAATATTTTGATAGGATGGTGGGTAGAAGATAAGATATTCTTTGCAAAAAAAATATGGAATTTATATAATGACTAACTTGAGATACCCTTACATGTATGCAATGGAATTAATGCATATACTATATGGTGAAATCAATTACATTCATTTCAAATATGCATGAGTGCTAGTTGTACATACTATTATTACAATTGGTTCAATTTTCAACTCGGCAACCATTATATATCATGCTTTGAATAGAGCCACTGAAAAAGTAAAGAAACAAACTACTAAAATTCTCCCCACATGTTGTATGACTTCTTACCTTTTAGACATTGTTTGTACAAGTAACTCCTTTCTAGGTTTAAATTAGAGTTAGAACTTAGCTAGAATCCTAGTCCATGTATATTGCCAAACATTGTGGGAGAATAAATATAAAAGGAACCATGCACAATTATGTGAATTCTTTCTTTATCCTTTATTCAAATTTATTTTCTATAAATAATGTCTAAGGATGAGTGAAGAAGCAATGAGGTTGCTAAGGATCATTAACATTTGGCATCTAAAAGAGGGTCACACTTACTTGAGAATTTATAGGGTTACTACTTCCTCTTATTTATTTCCCAAGTATGTGTCCAATAGACTAGTGTTTGGAGAAATAACCTATCTGAATATTCTTTAGGGATTCAATTTTTCTTTGGAAAGGGATTCAAGAAAGAGAACTTTTGTTCCCTATAAACTATAAGAGGCGAATGCAATGCTAAAATACATATTTCCTTGAGGACAATTTAGAAGACACGATTCTAAAGGGTTTGTTGTAAAACATAGTATTTATGTTTCTATTTCTTGGCCATATGTTCATGAGAAATGAGACCAAGAGCTACCACATGAAAATGAAACCTCATGGGAGGAGGTAATAGAAATATTGAAGCCAAAATACCCAAATCCTCCATAGGGAATGAACTCAAATGAATAAATGGAAAATATTAAACAAAAAATGTTTAAAGCTAAGCAATTAAGAAAGAAAGAAAGAAGAAGAAAGAATTAAAGAATAATAATAAAAAAACAAGACTAGAAGAGGAGCAAAGAATAAAAGAAGCAAGAAAAAAACCTTCAAAGAGAGGAGAAAGAAAAGAAGGAAGCAATTGAATTGGAAAATAAACTAGAAAAAGAAAGAGTAGAGAAAGAAAGAAAATTAAAGGATGAAAAAGATATGGAAGAGGCTATAAAAAATAAGGGAGCAAAAAAAACAAAACATGGTACTGATAAAGCTACATAATGGCGAGAGCAACAACAATCTCAAACTAGTCAACCTCTTGTTGAAAACTTCACTAATTTAATTATCAAACACTTGGTCATCCCAAAATAGAGCACATAAATAGGGAGAGACAACAAAGGAAAATACATTGCAATGGAGAAAGTAGCTACTCCTAGTAGCTTAGAAAATAATTATTATTGGGGAGAATAGAGTATACCAAACCTAGTTGATGAAGTAACTGATCTAAAACTAATTGTTTACAATAAGAGAAAGAAACTCATATTTAAAAATACTTGGACAACATAGTCATTTGTACCACTTAAGATCAAGTGTTAGATATAAAAAGAGCCAAACTGATAGAACTTCTCTCATCTGGATTGACTATTACCCATGCTACTTGACTATTACCCATGCTACCTTAGACAAAGTTCAATAAGAGGTAGGAGATGTACAAAATATGGAGACAAATATTGCATTATTGTAAAATTAGGTAAGATATTACAAAATTACAGAGGCCTTGATTGTAATTTTTTATAGAGCATGTATTAGAGGAGGATCATAATGATGTACAAGTCGAAAGGGATTTTTGTGCAAAAACAATTAAGCTGCAGAAGCTTAGTTTACAATTATCTGTTTTGTATAAATAAAATTTTATGTGAAAGGAGAATTATGAAAAAAATCAAAACCAATTTTAGTTGATTAAAAAAATCTAGAAACATAGAGGGGATGAATCCCACAACATGAAATTTGAGATTTATCAAAATTGAGCAAGACTTTAGTTACTAGAATAGATTTTACCATGAAGGAAAACGATAGATTAAATAGGAGTGGATTCCATGTATTAAAATATGAGATCTCATTGAATACATTACCACTCGATGTCAACTCCCCTCCCTTATTACACTTATATTTTGTTTATCTAGCAGATCAAATTTTGCAAAAGTTTGAGGATATGGTGAAATTTCACATGTATGAGGTGCAAAGTGTATCGAGTGTTGAAAATGGCCATCTTCAAAAGTTCCTTAAGAAAAAAAAGGAAGACAACTCAACTTAAATGTATCTTCCCTAAAGTTAGCAAATATATTAAAAGATTTAATAGATAATTACCAACTTTAAGGACCCCATGTAGGCAACCTAGGTTCCCTCATAATGATTTATGTAAAGTTGTTTTTTTTATCAATGGGGAAGTATGATAAAGAAGTAGTTAGGGAGAAAACCCCAAGTTCACCTCAGGGTTAAGTCATAGATGGTTATTTTAACCCATTTTTGTAATTGTATTTATAGGGTTAAGTTCTAAATGGTTATTTTAATCAATTTTTAATCAATTTTTGTAATTATATTTATAGTAAGATTTGAGAAGTAATAGGAGATTTTTTGTGAAAAGGATTTTTAATTAATTATATTGTAACGAACTACCTATGATACTCTCAAGAATTGAGATGTTAATCATTGGATATGCATTTTGTTTACTAAAGGAATCTTTCACACATATGGTGTGATGTAGATTAATATGCAATTCAACTTATATCATGGATGTTATATAAGAAACTTATTTATGTGTGCTTAAGGGTACCTTGAAACAATATTTGCATTTGTTTTAATCTTAGTTTTTTCTTTTATTGGAAAGTTCTTTTAATATCTATTGAATTATTGAATTCTTGTAGGATTATTTCATAGATTTTAAAGAATTAATAATAAAAAATATTATATTTTGAGAGCTAACTTTCCAAAACATGTATTTATTTCAAGCATTATAAGATGTAAGTTTACTTTCTTTCTTTCTTATAAGTTTTTTGAAAAAAATAAAAAATAAATATTATAAAAAATAAAGATTCTTGAAAGGTTTTTGGGCCATTAATTAAGAGGGTTTTTCCATATCAATCAGGGAAGAGTCTAATTAGATCTCTTCATTGGGTTAAGCTTCTGTTATTGGCATTTGGGTATTTTTCCCTGTCAACACTCTGCAATGAAAACATCAAATTCACTAAAATTTGTAATTTACTCCACTCAAAGAAAGCCAAACACTACTATTCACTCCACTATTACAAAACTTATCAAATAATATCGATTATCAAGACAAACATTGCATATCAAAATGTTTAAGTATAGTTGAATATAAATTTTGATGATATGTTTTCTGGCCAAAAGATTGGATAAGATTCAGAGAAGTAATATCTCATTCATGTTAGACAAGACTATTAAGCTACTTAATTAATGAAACACTAATTGCAGAGCAATGCCATTCAATGGTTATTGGGAAAGAATTTTACTTTGACTAGACCCAAATTTAAATTTTGACTCTATGGAATATCAAAAGATCGAGTGAAAAAATAACTTATTGCAGATAGAAAAAAAATTAAGTAGAAGGAAAAGTGAAATACAAACTCCATGGAAATTCTAAGGATAACTCTAATGCTCTTTATTAATCACAAGAAACAAATTAGTTTTCATTGGTAGACTTTAGGCACTCTTTTGGAGTGAATTTCCAACTTTTGGTTTTGATCAAATTAATTTCTTCACCGATCTTTGAAGCATATTTTCCTCTTTGTATTTTAATAGAGTGTACTCTTGAATTGACAACGTTATAATTTTACTTGTGATGGAGTTATAATTTTACTTTTCACTCTAACCGATACCAAAGTTTAAATCTGTGAAACATTTTCAAAGGATGATTTCAACTTTCAAATAAATGAAAGTGTGTGCACTCTTATAATAACTAAAACCCACTGGGGTAGACTTGGGACTTTCAATGGAGTTAGAATTTTCCTTTTGTCGGAGTTAGAATTTTAATTTCCACTCCAATAAAAAACAAAGTTTAAATCCATGAAACATTTTCGAAGGATGATTTCAAATTTCAAATAAATCGAAGTTCATATACTCCTCCAATGAATAAAATCCTTCGGGGAAGACTATGGTACTTTATTTGTGAAACATTAAATGTAGAGTGATTCCATTCAATGGTTATTGGGGAATTTTTTTTACTTTGACTAGAATCCAAACTTAACTTTTAACTCTATGAAAATATCAAGAAAAATTTGGCTTATTAGAGATAGAAAAAGCATTGAGCAAAAGGAAAAGTGAGATACAAACTCTATGGAAAGTATGAGGATAACTCAGATGATCTTTATTAATTTTGAGAAACAAGTTTGTTTTCTTTGGAAGATTTTAGAAAATTTTTTGGAGTAACTTTCCAACTTTTGGTTTTGATCAAATTAATGTTCTTCACTGATCATTGAAGCATATTTTCCACCATTTATTTTAATGAAGTGCACTCTTGACTTGGAAGAGTTATAATTTTACTTTTGGTGGAGTTATAATTTTACTTTCCACTTTGACCAGAACAAAAGTTTAAATTTGTAAAACATTTTGAAAGGACTATTTCAACTTTCAAATAAGTTAAATTATGTGCACTCCTCTAATAACCAAAATTCATTGGGGAAGACTTGGGACTTTCAATGGAGTTATAATTTTACTTTTTTTGGAGTTAGAATTTTACTTTCCATTCTGATAAAAACAAAAATGTAAATCCATGAAACATTTTCAGAGGATGATTTGAACTTTCAAATAAATAAAAGTGCATGCACTCCTCCAATAACTAAAATCCTTCAAGGAATACTTCTGACTTTTTGTGGTAGGGATGGGTGATACGTAAACCTTTTTGAAAAGAATAATTTAGTAATGAAAGTGAATGAACTTATTTCATATCTTAGATGGACCAATGCTTCAATGGTTCCCTCTATTAAAATAATTTTTTTCACCCTTATGGTGTCAATTATGTTAGCACTAGAAGTCACCCCTGGATTGCAGTAGGGGTAAGCCCAGTACCCATCAATGTTTAGGTGGATGTTGGTTTAAATGGGTGGTGGTCAATGGACAGAACCGGACAAGAAATGCACAGGGAAGTGAGGGCCATATTAACTTCAGTCAGTGGGTTGAGTTTAAAGGCGAGCAGAGGGAAGAATTGATGAGAAAATGAGAACAAGACTGCTATGGGCATCTGGACTCCCAACATCTTGAAGAAGATAAACTCAGGCTCAATGATGCTTTTGAGCCCAGGTTTTAGACACTGAAATGTGCCCAAATGACATAGTTTCAACAACACAATGATCAAACCTACATCACTATGCGGCCACAACAACTTGACTTGATCATCAAATTCCGAGGCATTCAGTGCGAGAGGGAAAAAGATAACAAGAATATCTGATTAAAACCGGTCACTATGTTATTGTAATCAAACCTACATTACAACAACATAATAACCCTTGACTAGATCCTCCAATTTCGAGTGTCTTAACACAGTGTTTATAAAGAGATGGAAAGAAACTAACTTCTATTAAATGAAAGTCTCAAATCGATTACATAACCAGACACATTTCTAGTTCTAAAACATATTACAAAATGTGGGCTATGCTCAACCCAAGACCATTACAAAAAGACAAAACTCCCAACTTATACTCAAAAAATTTCACTTCTCTATCAGAGGCGTGCCCGAGTCTTCACATTAAAGGCTTTATGTATGCATGATTCCTGATAGACTGTTCATGCAGTCTCCTATAAGAAGCGAGCTCTGTCAGACGCAACCATGTTTTAGATGAGCTAACTGTAGCTAAGCCGACTTGTTGACAGTCCTTTCTCGGGCTTTCCACTTATGGTGGAAAAGATGTTCAAACACCACCAACCAACCTTAATAACTACTTCATTGGGATCAAAATGGCCTGAGTGAGCTCTACACTTGTGAGATGTGGTGGCCTCTTCATTCTGCCACTTAGAGTTGATTTGGATGTCTATAGGAATGGCTAGGCAACGGATGTGGATGAGGGTCTGGCGGGACGATTGGCGCAACGACAGGTTACTCGGTGTGCAATGGCAAGGTGGAGGAGACACAGAGGCTGGGAAGAAGTTGTGGGGGCGACACAGGTGGGAGCTAAGGTGTAGTGGGACGTAGGTGATATGGCAATGGGGAACGACATGGAGGCGAAGGAGTGGCTGCGGTAGCAAGTCGAAACGGGGATAACCAATATAGGTGGAGGTGACAGGCAGGGATGATTTTAAGGATGGAGATTTATTTGAAAATGTAGAAACCTTAGCGAATCTTACTAATCCTTCATATGAAAACTATAAATGTTTGGTGATATTTTTGTAAAAATATTCAAATTTCTAAGCATTTTATATAATTTGTATAAAATTTTGGTGATTTTTAAGGTAAAATAATTGTATCCTATAGAATTTAGGCGAATTATTTTTGAACAACAAATCTTGCTTTGTGAAAAACCATGGAAAATTAGCTCATGAGCAAAATTTAGCCCCTAAAATAATCTCTGGCGACAAGGGAGACACATGTCGGGAGATGAGAGGGAGAATGCAGAGGTGGAAGCTAATAGGTCAAGAGGGTGATGAGTGGAGGACAGGTGTGAGGGAGCGAAAGTGACAGGGGAGCAGGAGAGAGTGACCACTTGTCGACCTGGGATAGGGTGCTAAAAGCACATGTGCATATCGAGGCTGTGAAAAGAGGTTTGAAACTTCTTCACTTTTGGGCCAGATGCGTGTCTCTGGCTGACATGTAGCACCTCCACAAACCATGACTATTTTTCTCAACCTGATCTACCTTTCTTAACGACCGCACATGTTGAATCCCTGATATGGCCAACAACTGTCGATCTGGAGCGCGCTGATCTTAGCTGTCCAGATTTGCACGTGTCCTAGCACAACATGCCAAACGATCACGTCGACCTCGACAAACTTAGGATAAGCTCCATTTAGTGGGTTTTTAACCCCATTCTTTGCATTTTTCCACCCAGGGGAAAAATCTAGGAACCCCCCCTGCCAAAATATGTGATAACATTAGGCTCCATGGGGGATAGAGTCCTCCCTGCGAGGCTCTAAGATCTCCTTTTGCAGTTCCAGTTTCCTTTTGTTGGGCTATGGAGTCAAGCTCAAAAACACCTTGTTGAAGATTATATGCCAAAAGATAAAATGAAAACAACATACAAGGGCTCCAAGGAGCTTATTTATATACAATCCTAAACTAATTGATTTTTACAAAATACTAAGTGAAAGTAAACTTCCACCACAGCCATTCAAGTAACTTCCTAACTGGAAGCTCCTTCATTCTGTCAGTGATCAATAGCAGATGATGCAATCGTGATAGTAGAGCGATTGCATCCTTTATCTTCTCCCCCAAGGCTGAAATTGAGATAAAATAGGGAAGCTCTAGGTAATGAAGGAAATTCCACTCCATGTACTCGTTGACAGGCTCATAGAATGAGTGAAAAATTTTGTGAAATTTGTAGGAGAAAGCCCGCTCTGCTCCACAACTGCTCATACATGGATGAATATCACTGGTAGGCATAGGGGGATGGGAAGCTGATATAGGCTGACTATCCTCAGATGATGGCTACTCACTGATAGGCTCTGGACAGGAGATAAACTGCCCCTTCTATTGTTCCTCTGGTTCTTATTTTTGGCTCTCCCAAGGGTCAGATTCATAATCATCATAAACAGGGCCTGTGTGAAAACTCTTCTCTTGATTCTTCTTCTCAGTGTCTTCTACAGGCCAATGATGGTTCATTTCCTCATGATAATCTCCTTTAATAAAAAGAGGATAAGGCTCTGCTGTGTGTTCTTGGATATCCTGCATATCTAGCTCAGAATCTGATTCATAGTTGTCATACACATGCCGGCTTCTCCTCTGGTCATCAATATGTGATGTGGGGATCTACTGATCTTCATCTGAATAATCATCAAAGCTAGGGACAATAGGCACCTCAGGAGCAGAATACAGGGCCTCTACATCGATGAAATATTCATCATCATCCTCAGTAGAGCTGCCAAGAACATCCTCTTCAAGGGCTAGAAAATCCTCTGCATTTTCTTCAAAAAGGCAACACTCATGTTCTGCCTTTAATTCCTCTAACTCTATAGAAAGAGACTTTACCATCTCCATCAGTTCACTCAGAGAATATTCTTCCTCATTGCAACCTTCATCCTCATAGATTTCCTCTGATGTAGATGAAAATGGATGAGAAATGACTGATTTCTGATCCAAGTCATCAGGCTCATCCTCATAGCTTGCGTAAGAAGCATCTCTATCTTGAATACAATCATTGTATCCCTCACAACAACTATGACAAATTAACTCAGAGGGACAAAAATTATGACAATGAGCGTTGAAATCTACATGAAATTCTCCCAGTGAAGAAATGCTAGAAGGGGGTAAAGAATGATACCACTCACGAGCATCCCCTACTAACGAGAACATGAACATCTTCATTAATAAATCCTCCTGATGTATCTCCCATTGGTGCATGAGTTCATGAAACCCTCTGAGATGATGAGTAGGGTTGTCCTCTTTATGCTCTTTAAATATAGGTAAATAATCATCCCATTCATTTGGAGTAGGAACAACATTGGGAAAACTAAGAACAACAAAAAAATTAAAGGGAGCAAACCTCTGATCCAGGATTCTTTCCATTTGAACCACTGGAGTTTCCAATCGATTCTTCAACCATGGAGTCGCTAGGTGAATGATGTGCAGGATGAGTGTGTCCGGTCTTTGTTCACCATAAAAAACCAGATCTAATCATTGTGTCCTCTGAGGGGCTACCAGGTGTAACCAAATGAAGCCACACTGAAATAGTGTGTTAGCACCAAAAGTTGTCCTCAGATTGCGATGAGGGAAAGTCCAGTACCCATCAGTGTTTTTTGGTTGTTGGTTTAAATGGTTGGTGGTTAATGGACAAAACTCAGCACTAGAATGATGTTACAACACAAAATTGGAAAAGAAATGCACAGGGAAGTGAGGGCCACATTAACTTCAGTCAGGAAGTTGATTTTAAAATGAGCAGAGGGAAGACATGGTGAGAAAATGTAAGAGTCTACTATGGACATCTGGTCTTCCAGCAACCCAAGGAAGAAAATCTTCAAGAACAAGATCCTCTTGGATTTGAAGTTTTAGACATGAATATATGCCTAAACGACACAGTTATAACAACACGATGATCAAACCTACATCACAATGCTATTGTAACAAATTGACTTGATCCTCCAATTCCGAGCTACTTAGTGTAAGAGGGAAAACATAACATAGGAAACTAATTAAAATTGGTGAAAATATTGCAGTGATCAAACCTACATCACAACAACATAAATACCCTCGACTGGATCCTCCAATTCCGAGCGTTTTAACACAGTGTTTACAGAGAGATGGAAATAAAATGACTTCTGTTAACTGACAGTCTCAAATCGATTACATAAATAGACACAACTCTAGTGTTAAACATATTACAAAATGGGAGCTCTTTTCAACCAGTTGACGACCCTTACAAAATATAGAAATTGAGTATAAATACTCAGAACTGCTCATGGCCCTCAGGGATATGATCAGACCACTTCATTCAAAGATTTGTGTTTCCTTCTTCTCCTGTCAGAATCCACATGTTTTTCTTTGTCAGATGTGAAATTAAAATAGTATGAACTTTGCAGGAAAACCCATTTACAGAGGAGCTCTAGGATGTTAGCTAGCTGCCACGGCCATCCTTTATTGCTTTCCATTAATGGGATGAAACGAGGCTTCAACCACCACCCCATATTTTCATTAACTGCCTTCATTGGGATCAGGATGAGTTCTAACATCCATGAATGCCCCAGGTGGGGCCCTGACTTCTTCAAATAAATTTCAGTGCCTCGAGCTCTGCTGCTCTTCTTCTACAATCAATAAATGATCTTTCGACCCTCTGGCGCAACTCCTTTCCTTTTCCCCAACCTTTCATGTGACCTTGGGCTGAAATCATGTGCCTAATTCCCAGGTGCTAGTCATGATTTCGTTTATCGAGAGTTTCCACGCTCCTTCCTTTAGGTATTTCGATCCACGAAACCATGACATCTTTGATCAGGTGCCACATGATCCTTTGGATTGGAAGGCTCCCATGAATCCTGGGTTTAGGGACTTCGACATATCGACAATTGGCACTTTGGGACATCGACCATTGGGACTTCGACACTTCGATGCATAGTCGATCGACATTTCTAGACTCGGGGCTTCGCGCCTTGCTCCATGCTGAAACACTCGAAATGTGAAATCGTGATTTCTCTTATCTACTGCCACATGCTCCCCTAGTTGGATGAATCAAATAATTTCGTGACTTTGCGTTTCATGAGTCTTCAAGACTCTACCTTCTTACTTTCTCAACTCATGAAATCACGAAAAGCTGATCCAGCAGTCCAGTTTTCTTGTTTGATCAACGACTGCGATGTTTTCGCGATTTCGCGTTTCGAGAGTCTCTGATGTGACCGAATCTCTACCTCCCGATTCACAAAATCGTGACTATGCTGATCGTGCGCCACATGTCCCTCTGAAATGAATGGTCCAGATCTCACAATTTCAGGCCTTGGTCTAATGCTAAACTTTGCACAACTCTATAATCCCGATCGCCCGATGGTCGTCGATCTAATTTATTTGATGGATCCGATGGCTGAGACTGAGCCTGTTCTTGATGGATTTTCACCGACCAGGTATGTGCGCACCTTTGCATAATCACTCCCCGACTTTGGATAAAAATGCATATGGTGGTTTTTTTAAACCCCTTTTCTCGCATTTGGTCACCCAATGGCCAACTTCAAAGGGAAAACATCCCCTTGCAAGAATAAGTGATAACATTAGGCTTCATGGGGGATAGAGTCCTCCCTCCAAGGCTCCAAGATCTCCTTTTGCAATTCCAGTCACCTTCTTTTGGGCTATGGAGTCAAGCTCAAAACACACTATTGAAAATACAGGCTGAAAGTAAAAACAAAAATAAACACACATGATCGAAGGAGCTTATTTATCTACAGTCCTAAACTAATAAAATTTTACATAGTGCTAGGTGAAAGAAAACTTCCACCATATCCATTTAAGTAACTTCCTAACTGGAAGCTCCTTCACTATGTTGATGATCGATAACAGGTAATGCAACCATAACAACAAAACAATTACATTCTTCAACTTTCCTCCTAATGGTGAGGTCAGGATAAAGCTGGGTGGATTCAAAACATGAAGGAAATAAAACTGCATGTATTCCTTCACAGGTTCATAGGCCAAGTGACAAACTCCAGAAAATTGGTAACAGACAACCTTCTCTGCTACACAACTTCTTACAAATTGTTGGATATTTCTGGAAAGCGCAGGTGAATGAGAAGCTGATGCGGGCTGAATGATTTCAGATGATGGTTGCTCACTTACAGGCTCTAGATAGGAGATAAACTGCTCCTTCTGCTTCTCCTTTGGTTCTTCTTCATGGATTTCCCAAGGGTCAGATTCATAATCATCATAAACATGACCCGTGGGAAATATCTGCTCTTCAATCTACTGCTCAACGTTTTCTGCAGGTCAAGGATGGAGGATTTCCTCGTAATATTCTTCATTAGTGAACAGAGGATATGAATCTATAGTCTTTTCTTGGAAATCCTTCATATTCAGCTCAGAACTTGATTCATAGCTTTCATAGACAGGATGGTTTCTCCCCAGGTCAGCAAATTGTGATGCAGGGCTCTGCTGCTCCTCATCTGAATAATCATCAAAGGGTTAAACAACAGGCACATCAGGAGCAGAATGAAAGGCCTCTATAGCTATAGAATATTCATCATCGTCCTCAGTAGGGCTTCTAGGAACATCTACTTCAAGGACTGGAAAATCCTCTATGCTTTCTTCATAAGAGCAACAAGCACGATCTACCTCAATTTTTTCTAGTATTGTAGAAAGTGATTGTACCAACTCTATCAACTCCTCTGAGGTATATCCTTCATCCTCACAGCTTTTTCAAGAACAAACTATGTCCTGAACACCCTCTCTATACCCCTCACAACAGTTATGACAAATTAACTCAGAGGAATAACACATTTGACAATGTTTATTGAAAGTTGCATGAAACTCTCTCAGGGAGGAGATGCTAGCAGGGGGCAAGGATCGATACCATTCACAGGCATCCCCATCCAATGAGAACATAAATATTTTTAATAATACATCCTCATGATGTATCTCCCACTAATGCATGAGTTCATGAAACTCACAGAGATGCTGAGCAGGGTTGTCCTCTTTACGCTCTCTAAATATGGGAAAATAATCACCCCATTCATCCACAGTAGGAAAAACATTAGGAAAACCAGGAACAACATAAAAATCAAAAGGAAAAAACCTCCAAGCTAGGATTTTGTCCATTTCAGACCAGTGGAGTTGCCGCTCGATCCCTCAAACACGTAGTCACTAGGTGAAAGATGCGCAACTTTGAATGTGTCTGGTCTTTGTTCACCATCAAAGGCCAGATCCTATCATTGTTGTTCCCCAGAGAACTTCTCAAGATGAGAAGGAAATTGATGAAAACCTTCTCGAGAAAGCTCCTCTAGGTCAGCTTTCAGGTGTGCTAGAAGTAGTCACACTGAAACAGTGGAGTGGAAACAATGGAGTCGCCAGGTGCATAATTGAAATCTTTGATGTACTAAGTTCTAATGCACCTTCAGAACTAGTAAGCTTTGTCATTCAATTCCAGGGAAAATATTCAATTCATCCCCGACAATGACGCCATAAATGTTAGCACCAGAAGTTGTCCTCAGATTGCAATGAGGGCAAGCCCAGTACCCATCAATGTTTGTTGGTTGTTGGTTTAAATGGTTGGAGGTCAATGGACAAAACTCAGCACTAGAATGATGTTACAACACATAACCAGACAAGAAATGCATAGGGAAGTGAGGGCCACATTAACTTCAGTCAAGAAGTTGATTTTAAAATGAGCAGAGGGAATACTTGGTGGGAAAATGTAAGAGTCTTCTATGGACATTCGGTCTTCCACCAGCATAAGGAATAAAAGCTTCAAGAACAAGATCCTCATGGACCCGAAGTTTCAGACACTAACATATGCCTAAATGGCATAGTTATAATAACATGATGATCAAACCTACATCACAATGCTACTATAACAACTTGACATACTGCAGAGCTACTTAGCTACTTAGTGTAAGAGGGAAAAGATAACACAGGAAACTGATTAAAACTAGTGAAAATATTGTTGTGATCAAACCTACATCACAACAACATAACTACCCTTGATTGGATCCTCCAATTCTGAGTGTTTTAACAGAATGTTTACAGAGAGATGGAAAGAAACTAACTTCTATTAACTGACAGTCTCAAATCGATTACATAACCAGACACAACTCTGGTGTTAAACATATTACAAAATGGGAGATCTGCGCAACCAGTTGACGACCCTTACAAAATATCAAAATTGAGTATAAATACTCAGAACTTCTAATGGACCTCAGGGATACGATTGGACCACTGCATTCAAAGCTTTGCGTTTCCTCCTTCTCCTGTCAGAATTCACATGTTTTCTTCTATCAGACATGAAATTAAAACACTATGGAATTTGCAAGAAAACCCATTTACAAATGAGCTCTGGGTTGTCAGCTAGTCGCCACGACCATCCTTTCTTTCTCTCCATTAATGGGGTGAAACGATGCTTCAACCACCACCCCCTATTTTAATTAACTGCCTTCATTGGGATCGGGATGAGTTTTGACATCCATGAATGCCCTAGGCGATGCCCTGAATGCTTCAAATCAATCTCGGTGCCTCGAGCCATGCTGCTCTTCTTCTGCAATCAATAAATGAACTTTCGGCCCTCTGGCGCAAATCCTTTCCATTTCCCCAACCTTGCATGTGACCCTAGGTTGCAATCGTGTGCCTAATTCCCATGTGCTAGTTAGAATTTTGTCTATCGAGAGTTTCCACACTCTTGCCTTTAGGTATTTCGATCCACAAAACTGTGACATCTCTGATTAGACACCACGTGATCCTTTGGATCAGACGGCTCCCATGAATCCTGGGTTTCAGGACTTCGACATATCGGCAATATACACTTTAGGACATCAGCCATCGAGACTTAGACACTTTGGCGTATAATCAATTGACATTTCGGGACTCAGGGCTTCGTGCCTTGCTCCATGTTGAAACCCATGAAATGCGAAATCATGATTTCGCTTATTTGCTACCATGTGCTCCCCTAGTTGGAAGGCTCATATCATTTCATGACTTCATGTTTCACGATTCTTCAAGACTCTACCTTCTTACTTTCCCGACTCACAAAATCACGAAAAGACTACGATCTTTTCGTGATTTCACATTTCGGGAGTCTCTGATGTGACCAATTCTTGACCTCCCGATTCATGAAATCACGACTATGATGATCGTGCGCCACATGTCCCTTTGAAATGAATGGCCCATATATCACGATTTTGGGCCTTGGTTTGATGCTAAACTTTGCGCAAATCTATAATCCCAATCACCCAATGGAGTCCTATCTAATTTATCTGATGGATCCGACGACTGAGACTAAGCTTGGGCTTCATGGCTTTTTACCGACCAGGTATGTGCATGCCTTTACATAATCGTGCCCCAACTTTTGATAAAAATGCATATGGTGGGTTTTTTAAACCCCTTTTGTCGCATTTGGTCACCCAGTGGCCAAATTTAATGGAAAAACATCCCCTTGCAAGAATAAGTGCTAACATAGTGGATTTGGGACAATGGAGTCGCCAGGTGCACAGTTGCAATCTTCAAAGGTTCTGATTTCTGATGCACCTTCAGAATCAGAAGCTCATTTTTCATTTTACCCAGAGAAAATATTCAATTCGTCCCCAACAATGGTGCCACAAATGTTATCACTAGAAGTCACCCCTAAATTGTAGTAGGGGTAATCCCAGTACACATCAGTGTTTAGTTGGATGTTGGTTTAAATGGGTGGTGGTCAATGGACAAAACTCAGCACTAGAATGATGTTATAACATAGAACCAGACAATAAATGCATAGGGAAGTGAGGGCCACATTAACTTGTGTCAGTGGGTTGAGTTTAAATGCAAGCAGAGGGAAGACTTGATGAGAAAATGAGAACAAGACTGCTATGAACATTTGGACTTTCAACAACTTGAAGAAGATAATCTCAGGCTTGATGATGATTTCGAGCCTATGTTTCAGACACTAAAATGTGCCCAAATGACAGAGTTCCAACAACACAATGATAAAACCTACATCACTATGCCGCCACAACAACTCGACTGGATCCTCCAATTCCGAGCCATTCAGTGCGAGAGGTAAAAAGATAACAAGGCGAGATGATTAAAACTGGTCACTATGTTATTGTAATCAAACCTACATTATAGTAGCATAATAACCCTCGACCGGATCCTCCAATTCCGAGTGTCTTGACACAGTGTTTACAGAGAGATGGAAAGAAACTGACTTTTATTAACTGAAAGTCTCAAATCAATTACATAACCAGACATAGTTCTGGTGCTAAAACATATTACAAAATGGGAGCTCTGCTCAACCCAAGACCATTACAAAAAGACAAAACTCCCAAATTATACTCAAAAAATTTCACTCCTCTAGAAGAGGCGTGCCTGGGTCTTCACATTAAAGGCTTTACATCTGCATGGTTCTTGACAGACTGTGCATGCAATCTCTTGTTAGAAGTGGGCTCTATCATACGCAACCATGTTTCAGATGAGCTGACTGCAGCTGAGCCGACTTGCTGACAATCCTTTCTCGGGATTTCTACTTATGGTGGAAAAGATGTTCAACCACCACCAACCAACCTTAATAACTACTTCATCGGGATAAAAAATTCCTGAGTCATCTCTGCACCTGTGAGACGTGGCGGCCTTTTCATTCTACCACTTGGAGCTGAGTTGGATGCCTGCAGGGATGGCTAGGCAACAAACATGGACGAGGGTCTTGCGGGACAATTGGCGCAATGGAAGGATGCTCGTTATGCGATGGCCAGGTGGAGGAGACACGAAGGCTGGGAAGAAGTTGTTGGGGCGACACAAGCAGGATCTAAGGTGTAGTCGGACGGAGGTGATGTGGAAAAGGGGAAGGACGTGGAGGTGGAGGAGTGGTTGTGGTAGCAGGGAAAAATGAGGATAACCAATACAGGTGGAGGTGAAAGGGGAGACACATGTCAGGAGATGAGAGGGTGAATGCAGAGGACATGTGTGAGGGAGAGAAAGTGACAGGGGAGCAGGAGAGAGCGACCACTTGTCGACCTGGGATAGGGCGCTAAAAGCACATGCACATATCGGGGCTGCGAAAATCAGTTTGAAACTTATCCACTTTTGGTCCCAATGCATGTCTCTTGCTGACACGTAGTGACTCCACAAACCACGGTTGTTTTTCCCAGCCCGATCTACCTTTTTAATGACCGTGCATGCTGAGGCCCCGATATGGCCAGCGACCATCGATCTAGGGCACGCTGATCTTAGTCGTCCAGATTTGTGCTCGTCCTAGCACAACATGGAAAATGGTCACATCAACCTCGACGGACTTAGGATAAGTGCCATTTAGTGGGTTTTTAACCCCATTATTCACATTTTTCCACCCAAGGGCCAAATCTAGGAAAAACTCCCCCCTTGCAAGAATATGTGATAACAATATAGATCGAGTTCTGGGTCTGTGGTCTAACAAACAAATTGTTGGGATGAGGCTTAATTATTTCCACATATGATCGAAGGTTATGACTATAATCTAAGCCCATGCTTAAATCCTTGCTATATATCTTTCATTCCCTGTCATGATCAAAGGCCCAAACAATTTTCCAATGAAAGGATGATCCGACGATTATGTTTTAATCAACCGTTGAGATCAATGGTCCACACATCTCAACATGGTGGCACGTAAACAACTTTTCCACCACACAAATTAATCCTGGAATGACACACCACCAAATCGACCGACGGTCCATATCTAAATCACAACCCCTCCAAAAATTAATGATCAAGCAACTTCAACTTGCACTTTGGATCTTTTTCGTTGGATCTTCTTTTGTCTTCGATCGATGGTGCTGACTTAAATTCTTCTACTTGGTCAATGAGAATTAAGGATCATTGATCGAAATATGATCAAAGATCATAGATCAAACCTCAATGCATTGTTTTAGATCTGTTTGGAGTATGATTTGATGATCTCTATGCCTCCACTCCAGATCTGACAGTCTAGGATTAAAGATCCTGTACACTACAAAGTCTCTGTAAAATATTTATAAACTTAAAGGATTAAGTTCATAGAATGTTTAAATCTGTTGCTGGAGAGAGTGATAGAACTACCACATACAAAATTAGATTGAGAGATAAATCACACACTTAATAGCATTAATTAAATCAAACCTTGTATTTCATTTATTTAATACCTGAACTTGAGATATTAATTATCCCATAGCTCTCACACAAAAACACAATCTTCAATCTCTCTCTTGCATACAAAATCCACTCTCTCACACACTCTGCTACTCTGTATCTCAAATCCACTATACCATAATATAGCTCAGATGATCTCTCACATGGATCTAACAACCAACACCCTAGCCAAATCTCAACAAACCCTTAATTTACTCACTCTGTTCTAAAAAAAAAATAAAAAAATAAAACCTAATACAACAAATTCAATCTAAACATCTTCTAGAGGTCTCTCGACCTATCTATTACAATGAAAATTTAAAATTAAGGGAACCAACCCCCTTTAGTAAATTTTTTGACCCTGTTAGGGTCAGAATTCAAGATTTCATTTGATGCTCCTGCATCAGAATCCCTTGGAACAAAATTGTTTATGGACTCTTGTCCATGAGGTCTTCAAATTTTTTTCCATGATTCTAGATTTACGCAACACTCATTCAAGTTGCAACTTCATCAGGAAGATCTTTCCACTTGACCAAATATTCATAATACTTCTTTCTTCTAGTATTCTTAGCATTCTTCTGGTCAAGAATCCTTTCGATCTGCAACTTCTTTGTTGTAGGTATCTTCTTCATCCACTGAATAATGTCACTTTCATCTCCATCTTCTACTCCAGATTCTCTATAAGGATACAAATCTACAACATTGAATATTGGAGATATTCCAATATCTAGTGGTAACTCTATTTCATAATAATTACTTGAAAACTTCCTCAAGATATTACGGGGTCATATTTTCTTCATCTTTAAATTTTTATATTCTCCACTTGGGAATCTCTCCTTCCTTAGGTGTGCCAATACTTGGTCTCCAATATCAAAATTAACTTTCCTTCTTTTTTGGTCTACCCTCTGCTTGTATCTTTGACTAATGCCTTGTAGTTGTTCCTTGACCTGTTCACGCAATCTTTGGATGTCTTCTACAAAGTCTTCAGCATTTTCACTTCTTACTTCTTCCTTTCCCAAATATATAATCTCAAAAATACCTCTTGGATGCATCCCATACACTATTTGAAATGGAATATTTCCTGTACTCCTATCGAGTGAGTCATCACAAGAAAACTCAGCTTGTGGAAAAACTTGATCCCATTGGATTTTATGCTCATGAACTAAGATTCTCAGCAAATTACCCAAACTTTTGTTCACTACTTCAGTCTATCCATTAGTCTGAGGGTGATATGCTGAACTAAATAGTAAGTTTGTGCCAAGCTTCCTCCACAGGGTTCTCCAAAAATGTCCAATGAATTTACTATCTCTATCTGAAACTATACTTTTGGGCAGTCCATGCAACCTCACAATCTCTTTAAAGAAAAAATGTTATATGTGTGGTGCATCACTGGTTTTATAATAGGGTATAAAGTGTGCCATATTATAAAATCTTTCAACAACTACAAATATTGAATCACTTCCTCTTTATGTTCTAGGGAAACCTAAAGCAAAGTCCATGCTTATGGCATCCCATGGTCTATCTAGTATAGGTAATGGATGATACAATCTCGCATTATGTTGTTTGCCTTTGGAATATTGACAAATTCTGCATCTATTGACAAACCTATGTACATCGGACCTCATACCTGGACAAAAATAAAAACAATTCAATTGAGAAAATGTCTTGTCATGACCAAAATGACCATCTAGTCCTCCACTATGTTTTTCCTTCAATAGGTTGTCCCTCATTGAACACCTCAAAATACACAATGAACTTCCTTTGGACAACAATCCCTCTTGTATCATGCATTCTAAACAAGGACTCCTATCTCCCATCCTTGGATTTTCGCATGCCTCATAAGCTGATTTAAAGTATGGATATTCTCTGTACATTTCTTTGAGATGTTCAAATCCCAATGCGCTTACTTGAAATTATTACAAAATTAAACACCTCATGCTCAAATCATCTACAACCTTGTTAGCATTTTCACTAATATGTTTAATAACAAAAGTGAAATTCTGCATGAATTCTACCCATTTGGCATGCTTTTGATTCAATTTCTCTTGCTTGGTTATGAACCACAAAGCATGGTTGTCACTATACAAGATGAATTCCCTAGGAATAAGGTAATGCCTCCATTTCTTCATAAGTTGAATATTTCTTCTTGGAATTATTTAATTTCTCACTAAAATAAGAAACAAGTTTATGTTCTTAGCTCAGGACAACACCAATTACTACCCCACTTGCATTACATCTGAATTGAAAAGGTCTTTGAAAATATGGTAGAACTAGAATAGGTTTCTCTGTAATCTTCTCCTTCAACAATCTGGATCCCTTTTCAGCCTCTTTTGTCCAATTAAAATACCGACGTTCCTTCCTTATAGTATCCACTATAGCAACACAAATACTACTGAAATTTATGATAAATTTCGTATAGAAACTTGGAAACCCATGAAATCTTCTTACCTCATAAAAATATTTTGGAGAAGGCCATTCCCTTATAGATCTTATCTTCTCTGGATCCATATTCAATCCTTCTTTAGAAATCACCATTCCCAAGTACAAGAGTTCTGTCGTCATGAAGGAACACTTTTTCATGTTTATTAAAAGTTTCTCCTGTTGCAACTTTTTCAAAACCAACTTCAAACACCTCAAATGCTTCTCTTTAGTCCTACTGTAAACAAGGATATCATCCAAATAAAAAATCAAAAACTTACCAATGAAGTCTTTGAGTACCTCATTCATTAATCTCATCAATGTGCTTGGAGCATTTTTCAAGACAAAAGGCATGACATGCCATTCATAAAATCCCCCATTTGTCTTGAAGGATGTCTTCCACTCATATCCTTCTCTCATCCTTATCTAGTGATAGCCACTCTTCAAATCTATCTTGGAAAAATAATTTTCTTCACTTAAGAAATCCATCAAATCATCCATTCAAGGTAAGGGAAATCTTTACCCGATTGTTATCTTGTTGAATGGTTTGTAGTCTATATACATCCTCCAACCACCATCCTTATTTGTCCTCAACACCATGGACACTGCACAAGGACTCAATCTTTCCTTGATCAAATCTTTGTCTAACAACTCTTGAACTTGTATTCTAATTTCTTCATTTTCTTTTGCTGTCAACCTGTAAGAAGCTTTATTTGGAAAACTAGCTCCTGAAATCAGGTCAATATGATGACTAATACTTCTGATAGGAGGTAAATTATTAGGTAATTCATCAACTACTATGTCAACAAACTCATCCAACAACTCATGTACTTCAATAGGTATATCATTTATAGTAGTGCTAGTGAGAAATACTCTTGGATTACCAACAACAACAAACTATACCTCTTCTTCCTTTTTGACTTCCTGCAAGAGTTCTCTTCCACTCATGAGAAACACACCTGGACCAACTTATTCCTTAGTTCCTTCATCTTTCAATGGTAGTAGTACATGTTTATGTCCATTTTTCTCAAGTGTGTATGTGTTCTTCTTCCCATCATGTATTGATTTCTTGTCATATTTCCAAGGTCTTCCCAACAAGACATGACAAACATCCATGAGCATAACATCACACAAAATTTCATCTTTATAACTCCCAATTTGAAATTCTACTTTGCATTGCTCACTTACCAAAATTTGATGGACCTTTTACAACCAAGACACCCTATATGGAGTAAGATGCGACACCTTTTGTAGTCTTAATTTCTCCACCATTTATGTAGAGACCAAATTATCAGTATTTCCACTGTCAATGACTATCTTGCATACCTTTCCGTTTGATTTTCATGTGGTCCTGAACACATTCTTTCTTTGTAAATTTCATGAATTTCTTTCTCTGCTTTAATCAAAATTCTTTTTAGAATAAGTGATTCTCCAACTTCATGAGTCTCTTCTTTTACTTTTGTTTCTGCTACCTTTTCTTAAGCTTTTTCAATGTGATTTCCCATTGAATTTGATGCTTTGTTTTCAAGACAATCCCAAGACATATGCCCTGTCTTTCCACATATATAACACATGATCTCTCTTTGTCTAACTATGCCTCTCAAGAAGTATCTTTCTCCTTTGGTCTCTCCTCCTATGGGTGATTGACTACTAGATCTTCCTGCTTCCTCTATTGTATTTTTAAATCTTCCCCTGGATGATCCTTTTCTTCTATTTGAGCTTCTTCCTCTAGTTTTTTGGCTCTACTTTCTGGCTAATTTCACTTATGCTTTCAGAGCTGCTTGATAAGCATCCTCCACTGTCCTCATGGTTAGTAGACTAATTTCATCTTGGATTTCATATCTTATCCCATTTATATACCTAGAAAATTTCTCTGCATCATCTTCTACATGACCATCTCTGATGTTCAGTCTGTAGAAGTTCTCAATGTCCTCCTTCATTGACATACCCTTTTGTCTCAAATTCTACAATTTTCTAAACAGGTTCAACTAATAGTCCTTTGGCATAAAATTGTCCATGGATTTGGCTACCATTCTATCTTGTCTCTTAATTTTGGTCTTTCCTTTTCTTCTTCTATCAGCTTG
>ML807644.1:18861-48564 GCA_009831015.1 Picea engelmannii
GACAAGTCGCCTATCAGTTAGCTTTGCCCAACCATTCGAAGCTACATCCTGTTTTTCATGTTTCATGCTTAAAGAAGGTGATTGGAGTTAAGTGCCAAATTCAAACCAACCTTCCAGAGTTAGCTGAAGAAGGATCCATTTGGCTACAACCAGAAGAATTTTTGGACCAGTGTGAGCGTCCCCTATGTCAGAGAACCATCAAGGAAGTTCTAGTCCAGTGGAAAGATACAACTCGAGCAGACGCCACTTGGGAACCAACTACCATTGTGCGGCAATTTCCTCATCTCAAGCCTTTATGACAAGGTTGTTTTTAAGGGGGCAGACATGTTAGGGTCCTAACCCACACATAGGTAGAACAATATATTCATATGTAATAAAGGTCAATATTAATAAGGCCTTTCAATAAAATAGAATAAGGCGGATGTAAGAATACCTAATAGAAGCTTCTGCTTCTAGAAGGATCTTCCTCTAGATGCTTCTTTTTAGTATAAATAGGAGTCGAGAGTGTGAGAACCCTAGATTGGATATTATTGTAATAGATCTCTTCTCAACTGGAGGTTGCCCCCTTGAAGAGGCCCGTGAACATTGCTTTTAGATTGAAAGTGCTATTTCTGTTGTTATTCTTATATCATTTCAGTGTTAATGTGGTGTATGTTCTGGTTATATTGTTGTTATTCTGCCATTACTAGCATTTTATTTCTATTCTACATACATTTTATATCTAGTACATTACATAATCCCTTCTTGACTATTAAATTGAAGAGATTGTAAATGTGAGGGATAAGGATAGGCCCTCCGATTTTAAATTTTTCATCTCAGTAACCTTCAATGTCCTCAGATTTCCCTTTTGCAAGCTGCTTAACCCCAAACTCTATGTCATCTAAAAAAAAAACTTCATCCTCTGCAGGGATAATAGGAAGGGTTTACATGGCATTAGGGAACTCGTAAAGACTTTTAAGGTAGAAATTCCAGTCCTTTAAGGGAATCGTATTATTTTATTTAGTATTGCAGTTTAGAATTTGTCTCTAGAACGTCTTAGGATCCAACTTATAAAGTTGTGAACGATGCTCTTATCTTGTATGTATTGATCTTATCAAGATTTTAGAACTTATTAGAAACGTCCCTAATGAATTTCCTAGCAATTTTACATTCTTTATCATACCAAGGGTTGGTTGTTCTATTATTATTTTACAAGACACCTCAAAAGAGAACCTGTTAATAGAAGTGGAAAGGGTAGTTGTAAAATTATGATAGAGTTCTTCAATGTTGTTCTTATAAGTTAGGATATTTAATTTACTATTTAAATCCTTTAAGAAAAGGTCAACTTTACTTTTTTCAAAGCGAAATTTCCTTTGATTATCATAATTATCTTGAATGGCGCTCATGTGCATGGAAAAGTTTAGAGTTAGGGTTAAATATTTATGATCAAAGTCAGGTTCATGGTCATTTAAAAGGTCAAAAGTTGTTATTTGGTTGGAAATGGGGATATAAGATATTACATAATCTATGGCACTATTACCTAGCCCATGAATACAAGTCATTTGGTTGGAGGTTGGCCACTTCATTATACCATTGCAAATTATTGGGTCTTGAGAGCTGCAAAGCTTGACCAACTTAGTACCAAACAAATTCTCAATTAGGTCTTCATAGCTTCTTTTGTAGATATTAGATAAAACAACGTCATCATCTAGTCATAAAGGGTTATGGTTGGAATAATTACTTAAAAGAGTAGCTTGTTTAGTTGCAGTACTAGCATTAAAGTCTCCAAGCAGGAGGATAAATATTACATTCATTTTTCAAACTATAAATATCTTGTTCTAAATTATTATAGGGACAATTGTTATCTAGATTTTTTTTCTTATAGAAAGTAGAATTAATAGGTGCAAACTAACACATTTCTAAATACATTTTCTTAGCATTGATCTTTGAAATTTCTATCCAAATGTACTAATTGAGAGGGTTGATCTTATGAAGTTGAATGTGAGGAGAAATGCTCTTTCTAATATAACAAGCTATGCCTCCTATCCCTCTATGGTGGGAATTTTTGTTCCATGCCGACCACAAGACAAATCCTTCTATGTTAGGTACCTTCGACTCCTCATGCTCCCAAGTTTCAACTAGACAAATAATATCAATATCACTCAGGATCCAACTTATCATAGGGACTTCGCGCCATGGAAATCCACGACAGTTCCAAAAAATGATCTCGAGTGTCCCAAATCCTATTTATTATTAACCTTTTGGTCTCTATTCCTAACAACAGCTTTTTTTTTTCTAATTATTTCCCATTTTCCTTCTCTCCTTGCTTCTTTTACCTTTTGAACTTCCTTCCTTAGTTCAGCTTGGTCTTTGGGAATGAGATCTTCATTTATAAATATTCCTGACCCTTTTAATCTCAAAGATTTACTTAGTATGTTATATTTATGGTCATTACAACTTACTTTTCCATGGATCAACCTATCTTTGTGATCAATTATTTTTCCTAGCCTCTTTTATTTTGTGAGGTAAGTTGTATCAATTTGTGATTTATTATTTAATTTTTCTTTTACTATTGCTAGCGTATCCTCCTCTTTTTGTTATTTTATACCAAAATTTATGAGGTTCAAGGCTCTTTTATTACGCTCATGGTCTAGCATGATTAGCTTATTCATTTCCTCTTTGATGGGTTTGATATCCAATTTGTTTTCTAGATTATTGAGGGTCAAATTGTTGGTTAGTTTTTCTTCTAGCTCTTTAATCTCATCTCTCAAGTTGTGATTTTCTTCGACCACTCCTTCTTGGGTTGATTTTTTAAGTTTTCCCCTTTAATCCTATCCTTCATTGTCTGCAATTCACTATTGAACCCTAAGAATCTATAATTTATTTGAGTTTGAATGATATCTTTGAAGAGTCTAATTCTTTTTATCAATCATTGCCTCTAGTTTTGTTTGGAGTTTTACGTCTATTTCTTCACTCTTTTTTTCTAATGGTTCTAAATATATTTGGATTTTGGAATCTCCTCTTCTCTCATTTTTTCTAATGATTCCATATAGTCGTAAATTATCTCTAGGGTGATTTTGGGGGGCCTCTCTCTGTTAAGATGAGTTTTTGGAATAGGTGGTGGAGTGCTCATATTGAAAAGAAGGGAAAAAAAAGTAACAATTATTATTTTGGATTGAATTTAAAAATGAAAAATATTTTTTTTAATTGATAATAATGATATTATTTATTATCTCTCAAATAAAATCTTACTTATTAACGGTAATATATATATATATATATATATATATATATATATATATATAATTACTAGATTATAAATATATTTTAAATTGAAATTAAATCAAAGTAAAAGGTGACTCACCCGATTTCAGGTGTCCACTTGCTCAATTGGTTGAAGAAGACATAACTGATTAACGAACTCGCTTCGAAGTGATCAACGAGTTGAGGAAGCCAAAACTAAAAATGACTCAAAATTGCATAGAACATTCTAAAAAAACTCATAACCATAGAGAAGTATTATGGTTCACATCATAGAGAGTAACTACATAGATTATTCTCGTAAAAAAAAGGTAAAAAACGCAAAAACGTATTATTCCCATTCAAAACCGTAGAGATATAATGTTATAAATAAAATATCTCTTTATAATAATATTGCATATCACTATAGTCCCGAAGGTGTAGGATAGTGTGTTGGTAAGGCACTCTATGATGTTAGACTGACAAAAGATAGATGAATGATCTCAAAAAATTAACCCCTCACAAAATAAATAATAATAATTATAATAATATTTAATCTTCTTAGAAAATTTATAATATAACTCACATTATATACTATATTTACAAAAAAATATTATAATATATTATATTTATAATTTTGTAATAAATGTTATTAAATAATAAAATTTACTATAAAATTATAAATGTAATATATTAATAGTTTACTATATTTACAAAAAATATTATAATATATTATATTTATAATTTTGTAGTAAATATTATTAAATAATAAAATTTACTATAAAATTATAAATGTAATATATTAATATTTTTTAGAAATATAGTATATAATGTTAGTTATATAAATGTTATAATAATATTGCATATCATTATTTGAAATTTGAATTTTTTTTTCTACAATAGAGCCATAGTGGTCCTTTTACAAGACTCTAACACTCATTTCAGTTTATATTATGGTCACTTTTAACTTTATAGAGTGAGGTTTGTCCTTAATTCATAAGTAAGGGATGTGTACTCTCACCATTAGTGAAGACCCCCTTGCACATCCTTCAATGGATGTTAGAATGGATGTTAGAATGACAAAGGATAGATCAATGACCTCAATAAATTAACCCCTCTCAAAATAAATAATAATAATATCTAATATTGTTAAAATATTTGTATAACTAACATTATATATTGTATTTGTAAAAAATATTATTATATATTCTATTTATAATTTTATATTAAATGTTATTAAATATAACATTCACTATAAAACTACAAATATATTATATAATAAATTATTTTTTATAAATATACTTGTGTGATATATGGTCGTGTTATCTGAATGCTACCACTATAACCCCTGGCATGCTAATGCGAATAGGTAAATTCACATAATGGAGTACCTTAACAACACACTCCATCACTAACTATTCTACACCTTCGGGGCTATAAATACAATATATAATGTTAGTTATATAAATGTTAAAATAATATTGCATATCATTATTATTTATTTTCATTTAAAATTAAATTTCTACAATAGATACTATAGAACTTATCTATAGTAGTCCTTTTATAAAACTCAAACTCTATTGTCAATTTATATTATTTTTATTTTTATTTTAACTCTCTTGAAAACCAACTAAGAATCTTCAAGGATTTTTGCTCCAATATGGGTATGATTGTTAATACTGAAAAGACTAAGGTCAAGATCATTAAATCCAATAAGATCACTTATGATACCTTCATTTATGACAAAAACAACTTGGAGGAAGTGACTTCATATAAATATCTTGGAATCGATATTCACCACAAGCTCAACTGGAATTATAGCAATGAGAAAAGGATGAAAAACTTATTATGGGCTTGAAAACAATTGTAAATCAGTGAATATTTGGATATGGGATAAGAAGAAACTCTTCTTTGGGACTCTTGTTAGGCCCGTTATTCTATATGGATGTGAATTCGGGGGATGTACTATCTCTCATGAATCTTGGAAAAAGATAGAGAAAATCTAAAAGAATTTTATAATCTATAATCTCAAAATTAAAGGAAATACACCCTATCCCATCCTCCTCTTAGAGACAAGCATTTCCCTCATTGAGAGAATGACTATGACTAGATACTTAATGTATAAGAGCAAGTTAAAAAACATGGAAGACAAGAGGCTTCCTAAAATTGCTTCAAAATCCAATCGTAATCACCTTCGACTCAAGTGAGAATGACATAAAGATGGCCAATCTTGGCTAAGATATTGGGGAATCATGGAAGACAATGGTCATTTTGCAGAATAAGGATACTAATAAAAATATCATTAAATCAAATTTTTAAGAAAAATATTTGGTGTGATAAAGTGTTAGAGGAAAAAGGAAAATTAAGGTATTATAAGGATGTAATCAACCCTAATCTAGAAGATCAAAATTATCTCTCTGGTTTGACAAGTGTAAAGAAAAAATTATCATTGCTAAGATAAGAACAAATTCTCACAACCTCCATAGTGGAACTGGGCGTTGTTCAATTCCTAAAATGCCATGGGATGAAAGACTGTGTCACCTTTGTGAAACTAAGAAGGTTGAAGATGAAAAGTACTTTCTCTTAGATTGCCCAGCCTATTCCCAGATTAGATCTCAATTTCAAAATATTTGTCACACTACCAACCTTCCTAACCTTTTAACTCAACAAAGCTATTGTGATCTTGGAAAGCTTATCTTAATGATTTTCAAGCACATAAACAAAATTTTAATGGATTGCAAGTAATCCCTTATCCACTTAAGGTATGATAGACCAATTTGGTCTCAATGGACGTTGTCATCATCATCATATAATCTGAACTATAAAATTAAAATATTTTTTAAGCATTTTTCATTGGGTGAGATTTGTCCAGAAGTCAGAAATTAAGGTACATGTGCTCTCACCATTGGTGAAGCCTCCTTAGAACATCCCTTTTTGGATGTTATATTGATGAAGGATAGATCAATGAGCTCAAAAAACTAACCCCTAACAAAATAAATAATAATAATATCCAATCTTATTACTACATTTATATAACTAACATTATATATTATATTTGTAAGATCTCCATAACATGCAAACCTGTCTTTGTTGTCTAAAATAGAACCCAAGAACTTAGAGGAAGATATCCAAGATCAAAATTGGGTTAATGCTATGAATGAGGAATTAATTCAGATTGAGAAAAAAAAAAATTACAAGTTAGTTCCTAGACCAACAAACAAGAATGTAATTGGCACTAAATGGGTCTTTAGGAACAAACTAAATGACGATGGACAAGTAGTGAGAAATAAGGCAAGGATGGTATGTAAAGTCTATGCTCAAGTTGAAGGTCTAGAATTTGATGAAACTTTTTCTCCGATAGCCATACTAGATGATATTAGACTTTTTTTGGTGTTTGAAAGCTACAAGAGTATCAAATTTTATCATATGGATGTTAAATTCGCATTTCTAAATGGAAATCTAGAAGATGAATTACTCATTGAGAAGCCTGAGGGATTTCAGTTGTCAAAAAATAAAGACTATGTGTGCAAATTTAAGAAATCCCTCTATGGTCTAAAGAAAGCACCTAGGTCTTGGTACTCAAGGCTTGAAAAGTACTGTAACGCTACCCCTGGTCGTTACATCCCACTTGGCCGAGAAAAACGCTACTATGCGGAAAAACATCATTCTCATACTTAATTAATAACATGCATTTAAATCAAATTAAACAAATTTAACTCAAAGTAAGCACAAGATTACTACTAACATAAATAATCCCTAGCATTAACAATAATTCATATGCACAACAGAATACATGATACATATAAGCATCACAGGCATGCAAAACATAATATTAAGCATAAGTCGATACTTATCTTTGAAACCGTGGTAATCCCACCAACTATGTGCAGGCCTTCCATGAACCTCCTAGCCTTAGACCACGCTGCTCATCATGCTTAGGAGTGGGTCACCCCCGAGCTGGGACTAAGCTCCACCCCAAGGTAAGGAATCCTAGTCTAGGCTGAGGTTACAGGGAAGACTTCACAGAATAACCAGAAGGATTCTTCCCAGGATGCCTTCTTATGCCCACTACTCACGGACTCACATTCCCCACATGCATGTTCCGCCCAGGAGTATACACCTTCACAAGAACATTCCATCAGTGCTTCACCTCCCTCTCTGGGTCTTGGCAATAGGACGGATCAAGAAGTCTTAGAGCTCTGTAGCTGGTGTTGGACTCTCTCTGGAAGAATACCACTTCCCAACAGACTCTCTCACCTGGAGAGAGATGCTCACAGGCCTTACAACCTGCCTCTTCAACCATGGGCCTGGAAACCCGCTTCTTCAACCAGTTACAACCCAATTTCTACAAGGTGAGGATAACAACAACAACAACTAGTCAATTCCACTCAGGAAAAACAGAAGGTAACAACCCAAAGATAGTTCGGGTACAAACTCGACTCTGCAAGAGAGAATAGGTTGGGCTCATAGCGTACACAGGTGACATGGCTCAATCCATTGGTTTTCCACTAGTTTCAGGGTGCGTGACAAGGAATCAACGCATAGGTCGAACATAGACTCAAACGGTTCAGACGACGGATACGTCGACTTCTCAGGAAAACATTTTGGTTTTCTAGTTTCCAAGCTGTGTGACAAGGAATCAACGTAGAGGTCGAACACAGACTCAAATGGTTCAGACAATGGATACGTCAGCTTCTCAAGAAAACATTACGGTTTTCTGGTTTCCAAGTTGTGTGAGGGTATGCAGAGGTCTAATACAAAGGTCTAATGCAGAGGTCGACAGTCGAATGGAGGAGGAACCCCCAACACGGCTCACTTCTCTGGTTTTAACTACATGAGATTGGGTCGACACATGTCACCCATGATGCTACATGCACTCCATCAGCATGCGCTCCTCTCCAGGAACTTAGGGCAAAACAATTATTTCACATGGCTTTTGGAATAATATTAAAATATTATTCCCAATGACTTAAGCCCCTAGTCTCAACACTTAGCCTCTCTTTCCCACCTTCCAACCCCCAATCCCTTACCCATTATGTGGAAGCTTAGTCCCCCATTACTCATTCATTGTGGTCAATCTGCACACAGTGGTGTTTATATTTTTTATTAATTTTCTGCATGATTACATATACAAAAGCAGGCTCCCAGCCTTAACACTTAGGCTCTCCGGCCTAATAACACATAAGCCCACCATCTTATATAAACTTGGCTCACCAGCCTATAAAACATAATTACAATTCATAATGCAAGCTTTATACTTCATAGACATGATTTACAACAGGGCTCGGCCTTGGGGACATTACAATCCCCTCCCCTTATTTTTTCACTGTCCTCAGTGAAACTTTACACTGCATCTGCAAGATTTTCAAAATTTTCAAAAACATGAGGGTACTCTTCCCTCATAACATATTCATGCTCCCATGTCATGTCCTCAGGACCGTACCAGGTCCAGTGGACCTTTACAAGCCTTATAGCTTGATTCCAGAGCTGTTTGTTTTTCCTGTTCAATATGCGCACATGATGCACTTGCAGGACACCTTCTTGTTCCACCTGAATCACATTCCAATCGATAACATGATTAAAATCTGGTATATATTTCTTAAGCAATGAAACATGAAACACATTATGTACAGTCATAGATGCAGGTAATGCAATCATATATGCAAATGGCCCAATCCTTTCAAGGATTTCAAATGGCCAACAAAATCTGGCTGCCAACTTGGTGCAACTTCCCAGCTTCAGGGAACTCCTATTAGCTTTCACTTTCAGGAAAACATGATCACCCACTTTGAACTCTCTACGGGCTCTGTTCTTATCAGCATAACTTTTCTGACTATCCTGGGTATCTTTCAAATTCTGCTTAATTTTTATCAATTGGTCCTCCATCGCCTTGAGCAACTCTGGCCCAACTACTATTCTATCAGCTGGATTATCCCAACTCACTGAAGTATTTCACTTTCTTCCATAAAGTTCTTCAAATGGGATCATCTTCAACGATGCATGATACCCATTGTTGTAGGTGAATTCTACCAAGTGCAGGTAGTCTTCCCATTTTGATGGTTTTTCCATCACATACATTCTCAGTATGTCTTATATTACTCTGTTCACCTTCTCTGTCTGTTCATCAGACTCGGGATGATAAGTTGTACTAAAGTTCAGATTCATTCTGAATCCTTTGAACAATCCTTTCCATAAATTCGAGGTGAATTTCGGGTCTCTATCAAACACAATCGTTTTAGGAATTCCGCGGAATAGTGCCACTTCCTTCACAAAAATATCAACAACATTTGCTGCATTGTGAGTAGTTTTCAATGGAATAAAATGGGCAGCTTTTGTAAGCTTGTCCACCACTACCATGATCGAATCATGCAGCTTGGTTGTTCTGGGAAATCCTGTAATAAAATCCATTGTCACTACTTCCCACTTCCACTCAGGAATGGGTAAAGGTTGCAACAACCCTGCTGGGTTCCTATGCTCAGATTTAATTTTCTAGCACTCCATACATCTGGCGATGTATTCAGCAATCTCTCTCTTCATACCCGACCAAAAGTAATGGATCTTGACCACTGCTACTGTTTTTTGATATCCGGGGTACCCTGCATAAGGCACATTATGCATCTCCTACAAAATCATTTGTTTCAAGCACTGGACATTGGGTACAAAAATTATGTTCTTGTACAACAATATTCCATCTGTTTCTTCTGTGGCATCTTACCCTGCTGTAGCTTGGCTACCAATTCTCTGTACTGCAGATCTACATTTGAAACCTCCAAAATTCTTCTTTTAATATTAGTCTGATACATGATAATGGTTGTATCATGTAATTCATGCACCCCCCCCCCTCCTAAGTGCATCAACCACTTTATTCTCCTTTCCTTCGATATGCTTAATCTCAAAGTCATACTCACACAGAAATTCCATCCACCAACTTTGTCTAGCATTTAAGGTTGGCTAATCAAACAAATATTTCAAACCATTGTGATCTTTTCTCAATTCAAATCTCCTTCCCATGAGGTAATGTCTCCATTTCCTCAGAGCGTGAACGATTGCTGCCAACTCCAAATCATGAGTGGCATAATTCTTTCTGTGCTCTTTCAACTTCCTGGACTCATAACAGATTAAAAATCCATTCTGACTGAGAACTCCTCCCAACCCTTCTTTACACGCATCTATGCACACCATGAAATCCATATTTGGATATGTAATTCTCAATATTGGAGCGCTGGTTAACAACTCCTTCAATCGCTAGAAACTTTTCTCACACTCTTTAGTCCACTGAAACTTTTCCTCCTTCTTTTGCAAGGAGTGACGGGGTGAGCTATCTTTGAGAACCATGTGATAAACCTTCTGTAATAGCCCACTAGACCCATAAAGGATCTAACTTCTACCGCATTCCTTGGCACTGACCATTCTCTTATGGCCTCAACCTTCTCAGGATCCACGGTGATCCCTTCTTCTGAAATAATGTGCCCCAAGTAATGGATTTGCCTTTGATAAAACAAACATTTGCTCAACTTGGCATACAGTTGGTGTTCTCTCAACACTTTCAACACCATCCTCAAGTGTTGTTAATTCTCTTCCTCTGACTTGGAATACACCAAAATTTCGTCCAGGAAGACTTTGACAAACTTGTCTAGATAGTCCCTGAATACACCATTCATCAAGCACATAAAAACAACAGGTGAGTTCGAAATCCCAAACGGTACCACTGTGAACTCTTAATGACCATACCTTGTTCTAAAGGCGGTCTTGCTAATGTATTCATCCTTTATTCTTACCTCGTGATATCCCAATTTGAGATCTATCTTCGAAAATATTTTTTCACCTTTCAACTGATCAAAAAGATCATCGATCCTCGGCATAGGATACTTGTTCTTGACAGTTACTTTGTTCAACTGTCTGACATCAATGCACAGCCTCAACGTCCCATCCTTCTTCTTCACAAATAGGACCGGGACACCCCAAGGTGACATGCTTGGGCGAATGTACCCCTTCTTTAGAAGCTCTTCAAGCTGCAATTGCAACTCCTTCAGCTCTGGCGTACTCATTCTATAAGGAGCTTTCGACACTGTAGCTGCTCCAGGCATCAAATTTATAGAGAAATCGATATCTCTCTTCTGAGTTAGTTTGGGTACTTCCTGGAATACATCTTCAAACTCTTTAAGTACCTCATGGTCTCCAATACTTGACACCTTATCCTTAGGCGTTTCCCCCACATGGGCTACAAATAATTGATAGCCTTTTCTGTAGCACTTCTTCAGCTGCATTGTTGAGATTTCTCTAACAGTAACAACTCTAGGAATTTCTTGGATTGTTTTTGATTCCCCTCCTCATCCAGGCATGTAAATTCCTTGTTACGACAGTCTAGGAGGGCATGGTGATGGTCCAACCAGTCCATCCCAATTAAATAGTCATAAGATCCTAACGACAGAATATTCAATTCATCCTTTGTGCTCAATCCCTTCATGTCCACCAGACAGGACTTAACCAACTCAGTGAATTTCCTCTTCGTCCCTGTAGCCAGCTGCACTACCCAAGACTTTTCATGTTTTCTTCTTATCAAATGAAAACTTTCTACCACTCTAGGGTCTATATAACTATGGCTAGCCCCTGAATCAACTAAAATAGTAAATGGTTGGTTTTTTATCATACCTTCTACTTCAATCATGCGGGAATGAAATTCATCTTGCTTGTTGTCCAGGGTCACATAGATCATTCCACTGCCCATGTCCTCCACTATTTCAGCTTGTTGAACATTATGGACAACTCTTTCTTTTCTACTTTTATGGGGACAATATTTGTACTTGTGGTTCTCTTTACATCCCCAACACTGAATGGGCGTCTGTCTCAACCTTTGTTCTCCCACTTTATCCATTCTCGGCTCTCTAAATGATGGATGTCCTTGAGGACTATTTATGAAGAAGGGAGGTTTGTTTCCCTTCTGCCTCTGTTCTTTCTTAAACTTCTTATGGTCATCCTAAGCCTTCCGAAAGGTAGGCTTTTCTCTTTGTTGTTCAAATAAGAATTTCACTCTTCTTATTGTTTCTTCCATAGTCTTAGGATCATCATATTGAATCTTGTCACCAATGGGAGATGAGAGTCCACTCAGATACCTCTGAATCTTGACAGCATCATCTTTAATGAATGGAACATACTTCAGTAATTCCAAAAACCTTCATTCGTATTCATCAATGGTCATGCTGCCTAGCTTGAGTTCGAAGAACTCCTTCATCTTTTTGTCATAGTATATTTTAGTCAGGTATTTCCTCTCGAAATACCTCTTGAATTCCTTCCATGTGATATCTTTCTCTCTAATGTGCTGCACCTGCACAAGATGATCCAACCACATGGATGCTTTTCCTTTTAGTTGATACATCACAATTCTTCCTTCTGCCTGAGAGGAATAATTCTACAGTTGGAAATATTTCTTCATGCCAAGCAACCATGTTTCAGCATATTCCTCCTTCTTATGTTCTCCATCAAACGTAGGAGTATTAATCTTGTTCATCTCCCCTTTCAATTCATCCACTCCAGATATTTGGTGTTTTGTGGTAGGGGATGGGCTTGAACTATTGTGTGCTTCCTTATCGGAATGCTTTGGGGAGCGACGACGATGTCTGCTACCACTCCTCGATCTTGTTTTTCTCTCAGGGGTCCTACGACTCCTTATTTTTCTTGTGCCACTCTCCTTTTCAAATTTCCTTTCTATTCTTTCCAGGTTCTTCAACATATTTAAGTTGAATTCACCCTGTCGATCCCTGATCCTCATGAGCTTTCGGCTATCGTCTCGACGAGCCTGGGCTTCTCTCTGCAATATTTCGATGATTTTCATCATATGTCCTTCCTTATCCATCTCTTTTCCATGCCCATTGGAGTTCTATCCTTCAACTCTCAAGTTGACATCCCTTCCTTCTCTTTCGTTCTCTGAATTGGAGGAAATCAACACCTCTTCCATTTCTATACTCGGCATTGATTCATGACTATCCTGACACTCGTTGAACTCTGAACACACAACGTGCAGTCAACCGAAGTTTGTCAGTCCTTAACCCCTTAACAAAACCACAACATTCATAAGCCAACCTGAATAAGAAAATGTTTTGATTCCACGAATTTTTTGAGCTCTGTTCGGCTCTGTAAATTTCAAATTCTAGCCCCCTCTTTCTTAGTCCTTAACCCATGCTATCATGGGCCATGACCAAATGCTAGACCAGTAGGTGCTACCCAGATTTTTGGTCTTCAAAATCTTTTTTAAGGAACACAGAACTATCTCCCGGAGTTTCGATTATTGAATTCATGAAATTGGGTGGATCAACGGTCCACCCTTACTCATCCTCCAAAGGATGAAATCCACTGTGGTATTTTAGTCATCAAGGTTTTTAGGATTTTGGGATTTCAGGGCTTCGGGGTTTTGGGGTTTTGGTCCTGGAGGTTCTCACACTCGCTTCCCTCTCCAACTCCCAACTCGTGAACGTCTGACCTCTCTCCCCCTGGGCCCACAGCACAACTGTAGCTAACCATAGTGGTGACATGTGGTGTACTTAAGAAGGTCCATGTTACCTTCATCGACATCATCAAGTCCCACCATGTTCACTTTTATTTTCGACCCACTAGCACGTGGTACACACCCATGTGTACACTTCCATCTCAATGACGTTAACTCAACCCACTACTTCGGCTCTTCAGGATTTCGTGATTTCGGCCTTCGGGAGTTTGTGCATCAGCATAATCCACTTCTACCGACTGTCGAACTCTCGAAATGCCAAAATTATTCCTGGACAATTAACGGTCCAGATCTCTCCTTGATCAATGTTTGTGATCTAATCGCGAATTTATGTTTTCGCGAATTCTCACGAACTTTCCCTTTGACCTTTTCAATTCACGAGTCAGTGAAAGGGTGATCACTCTCCATGCGTCCTTTTCGATGGATGGTCCTGATGAATTCGGGATTTCGCGTATCACGATTTCCACACTCCTGTGCAACTCCAAAGGATTTTAAGCCTTGTGCACGTTCTCCAAATCTGATGGTCGTGAGGTTTCTCCTTTCCTCCTGAACAGATCCAATGGCTCCAACACTTCTGGTGTGGAGTTCTCTCTCTCCATGGTCAATTACCATGTTGGTTGCAGTTTAATCCGCCGCTACTCCTCCTGAGCTTCTTAACACAGCCAAGTAACTCCTTGGCCCTCAGATACATTCTGAGGTCTGAAATTAGTCCTCCATACACAATTTCTTCTCAAAACCTTGGTCCAAAGACCACTTATCCGACCCATCCAGGCTCAGCGTTGAAACTAGGCTCTGATACAAAACTATAATGCTACCCCCGACCGTTACATGCCACTTGGCTAGGCAGAATGCTACTATGTGGAACAACATCATTCTCATACTTAATTAATAGCATGCATTTAAATCAAATTAAACACATTTAAATCAGAGTAAGCACAAGATTACTACTAACATAAATAATCCCTGACATTAACAATAATTCATATGCACAACAGAATACATGATACATATAAGCATCACAGGCATGCAAAACATAATATTAAGCATAAGTTGACACTTATCTTTGAAACCGTGGTAATTCCACCAACTACGTCCAGGCCTTCCATGAACCTCCCATCCTTATACCACGTTGCTCATGATTCTCAGCAGTGGGTCACCCCCGAGCTAGGACTAAGCTCCACCCCAAGGTAAGGAATCCTAGTCTAGGCTGAGGTTACAGGGAAAAATGCACAGAATAACCGAAAGGATTCTTCCCAGGATGCCTTCTTACACCCACTACTCATGGAATCTCATTCCCCACATGCATGTTCCGCCCAGGATTATACACCTTCAAAAGCACAGTCCATCAGTGCTTCACCTCCCTCTCTAGGTCTCAGAAACATGCCGAATCAGGAAGTCTTAGAGATTTGTAGCTGGTGTTGGACTCTATCTAGATGAATACCACCTCCCAGTAGACTCTCTCACCTGGAGAGAGATGCTCATAGGCCTTACAACCTACCTCTCCAACCATGGGCCTGACAACCTGCTTCTTCAACCAGTTTCAGCCCAATTTCCACAAGGTGAGGATAACAACAACAACAACTAGTCAATTCCACTCAGGAAAAATAGAAGGTAACAATCCAAAGATAGTTCAGGTACAGACTTGACTCTGCAAGAGAGAATAGGCTAGGCTCACAGCGTACATAGGTGACATGGCTCAATCCATGGGTTTTCCACTAGTTTCAGGGTGTGTGACAAGGAATCAACGCAGAGGTCAAACACAGACTCAAACGATTCAGACGACGGATATGTTGGCTTCTCAGGAAAACATTATAGTTTTCTGGTTTCCAAGCTGTGTGACAAGGAATCAACGTAGAGGTCGAACACAGACTCAAACAGTTCAGACAATGGATACGTCAGCTTCTCAGGAAAACATTATGGTTTTCTAGTTTCCAAGCTGCATGAGGGTATGCAAAGGTCTAATACAGAGGCCACGAGATTCATGGTTCAAATAGTCGACGGTCGAATGGAGGAGGAACCCCCAACATAGCTCACTTATTTGGTTTTAATTGCATGCGCTTGGGTCGAGACATGTCACCCATGATGTTGCATGCACTCCATCATCATGCGTTCCTCTCCAGGAACTTAGGACAAAACAAATATTTCACATGGATTTTGGAATAATATTAAAATATTATTCCCAAGGACTTAGGCCCCTAGCCTTAACACTTAGCCTCTCTTTCCCACCTTCCAGCCCCCAATCCCTTACCCATTTTGTGGAAGCTTAGTCCCCCATCACTCATTCATCATGGTCGGTCTGCACATAGCGGTGTTTAGATTTTTTATTAATGTTCTGCATGATTACATATACAAAAGGAGGCTCCGAGCCTTAACACTTAGGCTCTGTGGCCTAATAACACATAAGCCCGCCAAATTATATAAACTTGGCTCACCAGTCTAAAAAACATAATTACAATTCATAATGCAAGCTTTATACTTCATAGACATGATTTACAACAGGGCTCGGCCTTGGGGACATTACAAGTACCTACAACAACAAGGTTTCAAGACAGGGACTGCAGAAAGTAATATTTAAATCAAAGAAGAAAATAGAAATATGATTATCATTGTAGTCTATGTAGACAATATTATGTTTGGAAGAAACTATTATAATATGAGTCAAGGATTTTCAAAGGACATGAAAAAATAATTTGAGATGTCCATGTTAGGTGAGTTGTCTTTCTTCTTAGGTATACAAATATCTTAGTCAAATAAAGGCATATTCATTTCTTAGACAAAATATATTAAGGAGATGTTAAAGAAGTTCAAGATGGAAGATCGCAAGTCAAACGATACTCCAATGATTACATGGTGCAAGTTGAGTAAGGACGATGAATCACCAGAGGAATATCACGCCATGTATAGATAAATGATTGGTAGCATTCTATATGTGACTACATCAAGGCTTGGTGTCATTCATGTTGTTGAATTGGTTACAAGATTTCAATCTACACCAAAAGAACCACATGCAGTGGAAGTCGAAAGAATTCTCAAATACAGGAAAGACACAATAGATTTGGACTATCGTATTGGTATCTAAAAGGAGAAGAATTTACCCTGATTAGTCAGGAAGTGTTGATGATAGGAAGAGCACAAGTGGATGATCAATCTTATTGGGAAACGGTTTAGTATCTTGGTTAAGTAAGAAATAATATTCAACCTCCTTATCTACAATAGAACCAAAGTACATTGCAATAGCATCCTGCTGCACACAAATCCTTTGGATGAAGAAAGCATTGCAAGACATTAAGGTGGAGTACAATCAGCCAATTTCTATGTTATGTGACAACATCAATGCTATAATTATTTCCAAGAATCTAGTCATGCACTCAAAGAAAAAACATATCCCAATCAAATATCATTTTCTAAGAAAACAAGTGAATGATATGATTGTCAAATTGGAGTATGTTCCCACCAAATAATAAATGCAGATATGTTCACTAAGCCCCTTCCTAAAGATGCATTTGAATACCTCAGACAGAGAATGGGGGTTTAACAAATCCCTCAATTAATGCACCATTTTTCCTTGATGTCAAAGGGGGTAGAAAGAATAAAACCAGAGTAAAATATAGTAAGGGAGATATAAAGAAGGAAAAATAGAGGAGCATATTGTCATGGGGAGAAGAAAGTAGGAATGAGAGAAAAATTCTTAGCAACACATCGACAGCGGGAGCATCGCAATAGCATAATTTCTATCAATGAAAAATGGGGAGATTGTTGAGTATAATTTCATTGATGTTAAGGTGCAGATGTGGTCAAGCAGGTTTTCATTGATTTCAAGGATGTGGCTGTCATAATAAGGACTCATTTGGCTTGACCAATTTAGAGCCATTTTTTATCAAAGCTAGAAGATATTTAAATGTAGAGACATGATCATACTTGCTTCTACAAATAAACATAGTTACCAACTTAACGAGAACTCTACAAAGTTCTCATTTTTGGGGGGGTCCAAATTTTTACCCCATTTTTAAAAATGGTACTACCGATAGCACCCCCTCTCCCTTTTTAGGTGATTTTTTGATATTTTAAATTTTTCAATCCACAATGTTTCCACATTTTTTTAAATGCCTATTTTTCATCTATTTTCAATTTTTTCAAATTTTTGTTTTATTCACCAGTGTTTTTAGTCATTTTTCCATGTTTCTTTCAATCTTAAAATTTTTTTTTACCATTTACTTTTTTGAAGTTACAAATTTTCATATAATTGTGTCTCCTTAATTAATTTATTGTTCCATACTTTTAAAATATAGTGGAAAACACCATTTTTAACACATTGTTTACCTTTACTTCAATACATAGAAAAAAAATGTAGTTAAATAACATTATTTTTTAATATTTAACAAAAAAAATATAATTCATGTTTTTTATAAATTAAAAGCTAAAAAAATTAAGAAAAATAAAAGAATTGAAATTAAAAATAAATAAATTAAAAAGCAAATTTAGATAATAAAAATATTAAAGAGAAACTTAAAAAACTAAAGAGGAAAAAAAAAAATTCAAATATATAAACTAAGCTAAAACTAGAAAAACAAAACAAAAACAAAAAAAAAATAAAAAAACAAATTTATGACCCAAAAACTTCAGAAAAGTTTAAAAAACACAAAGAACAATTAAAAAAACAAATTAACAAACTTAAACTACCAAATTAAAAAACAAATTAACACACTTAAACTACCAAATTTAATACAAAATTTAAAAATACAAATAAAAAAAAAAAACTTGAAAAAAAAACATAAAATTACATAAAAAAAAATTAATTTCTTTATTAAAAAACTAAAAAATATGTAAAATTTTATAATAACCTCCAGGTGTGCCTATGATGCCTTTTACTGGCACCTCCAGGTGTGTCCATGATGCCTTTTATGGGGCACACATGATAAGTCGGCGGATTTGAACTTGAAACCTCATAGAACCTCATATCACTTCATATTCACTACCCCCAAGGGCTAATTTAAATTTTATGTTATTTCAATTGCAAAATTGTATTTTATTTTTTTTAGTTTTAAATGTTATTAAATTTATTTATATTTGATTTTTTCTATTTTTGATTTAGTTTCAATTAAAATTGATAATTTTTGTATTGTAAAATTGCTTTTAATTTTCTTTTTAAATTTTGGTTTTCTTTTTTTTAAAATATGCTTAGAAGTTTATTTTAAAATTGGTTTTAAAATTTTCTTTTTATTATTTTCTTATTTATTTTATTAAAATTGTTTTTTTTTCATTTAAATATTGTTTTTAAAATACATATTTTTGAATTTTTTGTTTTAATTTCAAAGTTTTAGTTTAAGATTTTTTAATATTATTTTATTTTAGACATTTTTTTTTATTTTGTTATTATTTTTTAGTTTAGGATTTATTATTATTATTATTTTTTTAATTTTGTTATTATTTTTATTTATTTATTTTTTTGTCTTTTTCAAGTATTTTATTTTTTTTTTAAATTTACTTTTTAAAGTTTTTTTAATGATTCTTTTGTACAAAAATTATATATAATTGTTTTTAAAATTATTGGTTTTGGAAGATTTTTGTTTTGTTTTGTTTCTTTTTTAGTTTTTTTTTCTTTTTCACCTTGTCTTTTAATTTTATTTTTTTTCAAATTGAATTTAGAATATATTTTTTTAAATGTGTTTTTTTTTCATTTAAAAAAAAACATATTTGCTAAGATTTTGTTATTTCTATTTATTTATTTTTTAATGTAATTTAAAAAAAAATTGTAAATAAATTTTCAAGTGACCATTTGGGATCCAATTTTGGGTTGTGTATTTACGTAGGGTTTTGTTTTTCAATATCACAATTTTGATTAGGTCGTAAATATCTATGATTTCCGCGTAAGGAAAAAACATTTTTTTTATGTAGCATCACTTTTTGATTTAGGTGTTGATTTTAAGGGTCTCCTGAGTTATTCTCTGAGTTTCGAACCTGCCATGTTTGAAAAATGTTGTATTTTTTACCTTTTTTAAAAAAATGGTGCTATTGGTACCACTGCTTTTTTATTTGGCGGTTGATTTTCATGTTTTTTATGCAAAAATATGGGTTTTAAGGGCTAGAGTTATCGTTTTAAGGTCACATTTCTCGTTAAGTCGATAACTATGTTAATATTGTTAATAAGGTTTCGTGAGGATAATAGGTCCACGGATTGAACTTGTAGAAAAACAGAGGAAGCACAACATAGCATATGGACCACATTAACAGAGGATCAGATAAGGACTTCAATTGAAGGCACATGATCAGGGCGAAGTGTGGTATAAGGTTGAGGTTTAAATCCTTTTTCTGTGTACAAAGAATACTAATGAAGAACCAAGTTTAAAACCTTTTTGCAGACAACAAAAAATAACAACTATCAGATCTAATTAATAGTAAAATCGTGGCCCTTCATTATATTGGTTGGGGAGATGGTTGACACTTTAAGTAAGGAACAATCAAGATTATACCTAGGAGATACCTTCCAAGATCAATGACTCGCATAATCTCGGACATCGCCCATCGACTATTTTCCTTTAGCTTGGATTTTGACTAAGTCTGAGATCCCAAGATCTAGTGGTATGATAAACATGGCTCTAAGAAAACCACTGATTTTTTTTTAAGGAGAGGACAGTTAAGATTGATCTGATTAAGAGGTGAGATTGACGGTCCTGATGATAGCGGACTGCAAACATCAGAGATTATGAGGTGTTCGAGGTTGCAAAAGTCATGACATTCTGGTGACGGGGACAAATCTGACCATTGAATCTAGATTTAGGTCGACAAATGATAGTCGTATAAATAATTACAACGTTCAAAGAAGTTAAGGAAAAGACAACTAATCCACTTCAAGAAACCAACGAAAATTATAGATCGAAGATGTCAATGGCTCAGAATAGATATGGGACAAGTCATCGAATCAATGGTCCTCACTACGATGGGTTGTGACCTTCAAGAGTCTTGGGTGTTGAAGGGAATAAAAGTTCTAGGGTCCTGATGATGACAAACGTCTATTGGTGCAAAAGTGTTCATACCAGGGTCCTTCTTAGGTTACCAACAAAAGGTACCGAAGTAGTCTAGAGCATTTCCATTTTCATCTTCCTGGGAAGGGTAAGAAGAATTCTCACCTGAATCACAACCGAAACATGAAAGAGAGGGAAGGGTAAGCATAATACTTAGACAAACCTCTAAGGTATCAAGGTTCACTGTAGTATTGCACAGAATAGACTAAAAATGTAACAGTCCTCAGGAATTCCTAACTCGGAAATAAAGAAAGAGATTTTGTTTCCATTCATAAAGAAGAATTCAAGTATATTAGACATAAAGATAATAAAGAACAACATTCCATTCATGCATTAGGACTAAATACACAAGATGTAGATTCAAAATTTAGGCCTCTGATTATATTGATAATACTAAACTATGATACATTGTTTGTTTGGTTCTCACCTAGATCTCCATATTCAGCTATGCTATAGTATTGCCCCATTACATCAGTGACTCTCGTCATAACATCAATATTAACAACAGTAATAGTAATAGATCTGGACTAACATACTAGAAAACAATGGCACTACAACCCTTCCATTAACCTTTCATTCATTCATTATCCTTTCATTATTATCCTATTACAATCACATCGGTCTCATATATATAATCTGATCTTGTTGGTTAAGAACTCAAGATTTCTTTCTTTTCTTGATCTTGTTGCAACTTATTTCCTCAACGATGATGCTACGTTGTCCCTTTAGTTGTTTTATGTTTCTTTCTTTTGTCTGTTGTCCAGCTTCTCAATAGCTTGCGCAACTTCTATTCTCCAAAATGAAGATCCAATGTGTTGCGCACAACTTGTATTCAAAAAAAAAGAAGCCCAACAAGCTCCGACCATAATCCTTGACTCGCCCCGAATCAATTCTTCATCTTTTTCATTGTCTCTGGGTTGGCTTGTTGTTATTTCTTTCCTTCTAGTTATGAGTTGCTTTAACTTATGACTTGGGATTTTTTTTCTTTCTCTTCTTCAAACGAAGGGCCCAACTCAGGTACAAGTTCAAGGGATCTCTTCCCGACCTCTTGGAAGTTATCCACTTTATCCTGCCACTTACTGGAAAGTAGTAAAGATTTAGCAACAAATTGTTGGGTTGCGTCCGTGACGCACTCTTTTGGATTTGGCACAACTAAGGAGTTCCATTCTGAGTTAGCAATGGAATCGACTTGATGCATCTGTATGTATGTTTTCTGAACTATAGGTCAAAAATGTCGTAGCTCTTTCTTAGAAATGGTTTGGGCTTCATATAATGCATTCAACTTATTGTTTGCTTGTTGGATTTTGTCAAATTTTGCTTGTTGTTCCAGCGGATCTAGGGTGTTGGTTGCTTTTGCGTTCAGTGATTGGATCTTCATGTGCAAGTCCTCCAATGTGTGGTTGTTCCTTGAATTGATTCCCATCCAGTCATTTACCTCTCTGACTATCTTTGTGCATTCGGTAGTCCATTTGTGCAAGGTTTTTCTTGCATTGTTCCCTTCCAAGAAAATTTTCTCCATTTTCTCTCGGAGCTTCATGGGTTGCAATTCAACTTCTTTCTTTTTGTCTCGTAGCTCTGCCTTGAGGATTTATGATCTTTCTACCAGTTCTAAACAAGATAAATGAATTATCTCGATCTTCTCCACAGACTCGCTTGTTGTGCTGGAATCTGGCAGCTGAGGCACTGTCTTCCTGACCATCATCCAGGCCTTTGAGATTTTTTCTTTGACTTTGTTCACCTTCAGTTCTACCTGAATATTGGAGTATTCCTGTTGCATCCATTGTTCTTGTGAAAGGATTCCTTCCTATTTCCATAATTCTACTTCTCTTTCATCCTACTGAATTCTATGCTCCAATTGTTCAGTTGAGGCTCTGATTATTCATACCAATTGAGTTGTTGGTAATTGTGTGATCTTTCCCAATGAAGGAGAGGCGTCCATGGGTCCTAAAACTTGCAGTGGTATTCCATTGGCCATTGATTGTGAGGAGGGTGTCTCCACCTCTTCTTTTCCTGGGGATTAACCTTTCAGTTGATGTGCAAATCGAGCCTTTAGTTTTGTTGGGAATTAAGGAAAAGATTTTGTCTTCTCTAGGAAGAGCTGCAAAATTTTCGTGCATAGTTATGGGTTCTGGAAGATTGGTTCTAGTTGTTCTTTCAAAGATGTTGTGTTCTTTCCCGATGTGTAACTTATTCGTGGTAGTTCTGTAATCCCAAAAGACTGCTGGGACTCTATCATTCCCAGTCTTTTGAGTTTGCACAACATACTTTTGTTAGTCTTCTTTCCATAATTTTATTATATGCTTCTACTGTACCATTAGCTTGTGGATGGTAGGTATTTCTCTTATGGTGTTGTATAAGAAATTCAGTTGTCAACGTTGTGAATTTGTTGTTGATAAAGTGACTTCATTGATCACTGGTTAGAGTTCTAGGACATCCAAACTGAATGATAATGTTTTGTAAGATAAATCTAGCCATTGTATCTGTAGAACGGTCTTGAACTTCCTCTATTTTAGCCCATCTTGTAAGGTAATATGTTGTGGTAATGATGTATCTGGACTTGGAGTGTTTAGTTGAGGGGTTGATTGGTCCAATAAAATCAACAACCCACTTCTCAAATTCCTGAAGTGCTCTGACTAGCTGAAGGGATAATTCATCTCCACGTGACAACTTTCCTACTCTCTGGAAAGTGGTACAAAATCTATCATATTCCTTAGCATATTTAAGTAACATGGCCCACCATAATCCATCTTGAAGTACCTTATGTGCAGTGGCCTTACCTCCAACATGTCCTCCTGCATTTTTTTTGTGGAATTCCCACAGGATATCCTGCCCTTCATGGTTCAAGACACATCTCCTAAGGATGTTGTCAAGTCCCAATTTGTAAAGTTGTATGGAAATCAATTGATAGTCTTTTGTGCGAACCACCATATGTCTCTTCTAGGTTGTATATTATGTTTATGGGAAGGTCCCTGTACTAAGGAAGACAACAATGTCTTCAAGATACTCTGGAATGGACTCAATCCGGAACAGGTCTGCATCCAAGAGTTGATCATCCACTACTCGACCACTTTCCATTGACTCCAACCTGGAAAGGTGATCTGGACCTACATTGTGTCTTCTTGGTTTGACAATTACTTCAAATGAAAATTCTTGAAACAATAATATCCACTTGCAAATTCTTCCTTCCAGTACTGGTTTATTGACTAGGTACTTCAATGTAGAATGGTCAGTGAAAAACTTGAAATGAAATCCTAACAAGTAGTGTCTAAAATTTTTTAATGCATAATTCAAAGATAAACATTTCCTTCCAGTGGTTGTGTAGTTACGCTCATCTTGCGATACTTTTCTGTTGACAAAGTAGATAGAGTGGTCCATATTCCCTTCCCCTGTTGTGCTAAAATGGCTCCCAGGGAGATGCCTGATGCATCCACATGTACATGGAATTCAATTTCCCAATTGGGAAATATCAAGATCGGTGTACTACTTATTTTCTCTTTGAGAATGTCAAATGGACTTATCACACTCTGGTTTCCATTGAAACAGTTCCAACTTCTTCAACAATTTATCAAGGGATGTTGTAATAATTGCATATTTTCTGATGAATTCGCGGTAATATAATGTATGTCCTAGTGTGGAGCGCAACAATTTGGCACTTGTAGGTGGCATAATTTTTAGAATGACTGCAAATTTAGTTGGGTCTACAAGGACTCCTTCTTTGCATACAATATGGCCTAATAAATTTCCATGAGGTACAAAAAAAATACACTTTCTTATATTTAGAGATTTGTTCATTTCACGGCATCTATCAAACATCAATCAGAGTAGCCCAAAATGATCTTTTAACCGGTTGTACATCGTCCAATCATCCATATACACTTCTACAAACTTGTGGATGAATTCTTGAAACACTTCTATCGCAATTCCAGAGAAAACTGCAAGGGCATTCTTTAAACCAAAGGGAATTGCATTGTATGCGAATGATCCTCATTTGGTTATGAATGTAGTATTCTTCTTTTCTTCCTCTATGATTATGGCTTGATGAAATCCTGAGAATCCATCTGCAAAATGATTCTTTTCTCACAACTTGATATAATACCTCATCACTAAAAGGTATTGGAAACGTATCATGCACATGTACAGAATTCAAACTCATGTAATCCACATAGAACCGAATGTCTTCTGTACCTTTATTACTCTGGATAACTATAGGGCTAATCCTCTCTACTTATTTGATTGGGAAAATAAGTCCTGCTGCAAGATTTTTGTTCACTTCTTTCTTAACCTTTTCTTTCATTCTTGGATTAAGTTGGTACGGCCTATGTTTCATATGTATTGAGCTAGGTTTCAACTCAATTTTCATTTCTCCCATGGATCCTTTTATACCTTTTAGTTCTGATAATTTTTTGGAAACAATTCCTCATACTCCTGCAACAGATTATGTACTTCGTTCATAGCTTGCTCATCCCAATAGTATCCTATAAAATCTATCTTAGGATTCTCTACGCTCGTTATATTGAATTTCCGCAACTTCAGTGGGTGATTATAGGAGCTACAAGTGTGACTAGGTATGTTATCCTGAATCTATCTATTGCCTTTTGCTTCTTGAATGTCTAAGTTTCTAAGATCTTATAAATTGTCATGTTTTTCTAGGTCTCTCTCAATTTTACAACAAGGTATAGATAACTTATCAATTTCAAAACTCGGATTAGACTGAAGCAACTGAACATGTGAACACATATTACTGGATTTGATCTCTTTCTACAAATGTCGGTAAAATGCATTTCCCTGATTCTTTGAAGGACAGTTTTGAGCTCGGGATACTTACTTGTAAATGAAAACTCCTTGGAAAAATATTCGTGTAAGGTCTACCAACAATTTTTTTGTCTTATAGTCTTCTCATGTATATACCAAGCCCTTGGAATAGGCCCCAACGAATGGAAAAATACCTAGACCCATAGGTGATAGGATACCTCTGTAACTCTCCACCGCTTTAAGAAATGTTCAATATGCATATGAGGGTCATATTGTCCGTCGAACATTTGCGCATATTGGAAATCTATCTTCATTTCCTCTTTCATTTGATTCCACCTTTAGAAGAGACATCATATGACTTTCTTTATGTCCTCCCACTCCATTATCAAGGCTTTATGAGTGGCCTACCATCTAGTGGGGGTATCCTACAAGGCTAAGTCAATAACAAAGATCATTTTCTTCACCGCTATGATTTCTTCCATGGTGGACAGAAAATTGTGTACCTCTGAGGTACCATTGTATGTAGGGGGTTCTTTGACAGTTGCACGTCGCCTTGAGAATCACTCATATGAACCTTGCTACCAACTTTTGAATGCTTCTTCTGAATCCTCGTCACTAGACTGTATGCTTATCCAACTTACTGATCCATCTGCGGTAGGTTTTATGTAATCTGGTCTCGTGCCTGCTGTGATGTTGAATAATTGGTCAAGGTCCTCTAACTCCATATTATGGTCCATTGGTTCAATATATCTAGGCCCTAGACAAGGATATAAGGAATGAACTACTTTTATCTCATCTGCTTCAAATTTAATGGTGTCCCTCTTTAGATCAATGATAGCATAGTTTTCATATGCCCAATCAATCCCGAGTAGAGCAAGGTAGGGATCCTTATCTCTCATGATTTCAATTGCCTCAAAATTAGTTGTGGTATTAACTTCCATAACATATATTTCCACATTTTCCAGCCTTCCTACTAGGAAGATGCAATATTGATTTTCTAATCTCAGTTGGATGGGGGAATATACTAACTGAGGTTTTCCCAAAGCTTCCCAGTTATTTTTACATAGGATGTTGACATATGATCCCAAATCTAGCATGACATATTTGATTTCAATATCATCTAGTTGGGATTCTAACCTAAATTATTTTCCTGCTCTCACCTTTCTTCTTTGTATTCTCTGGGTATTCTTCTCAGGAAGGTTAGTCCTTACTATGGGTTTTGGGGTTCCCTCATTTCCATGTATCAAGTATAGGGTGTTGTACAACTTCTCAGTTAGTTGGTCATCCCCTAGGATATCAAAGAATAATTGAAACAAAAGATTGATTACACTTTGAGACTGTTGAGGCTGTCTTCTTGGAATTTCATAATTCATGGGTGTTGGTTTTGAGGTAGGGGCTTGCATGAGGTAAGGTTGAGAGGTGGATCTAGGAGGATTATCCATTACTTCTGGAGTGGGGATACTCTTAAATATTTCTATTGCATTTTTTAAAAACAACTTTTGTTTCACATGATCATACATGTCGTCCTTGGAAATAACTTTCTGAATCTTGGGTTCACTATCTGCGTCTTCCCCAGTCTTTTCTCCTCCACGAGTGATGATGTTAATATTTGGGTGCTCTCCCTTGATTCCCCTATTTAATTATGATATTATGCGATTATCTCCTTGTTGGCGAACTTGATCTTCCCACTTCGCGACCAACTCTAGAAAGTCTTTAGTTGCGTGCCCATTATTACTACAGTGAGTGTGTTACACATTATTTTCATCATCCCTATGACTGTTAATGATGTAAACCTATCTTTTTCCTTCGGAGGGGTCAGTGGCCTGAGTTCCTGAAGAAATAAGAGAGGAGAACTTTTCCTGAGAGAAAAAGTTGGATTCTCCTTTGTAAAAACCCTATAAAAAAGGAAGTTCGCAGGTTGCTCTATAGGCAGGGTGCGAGAATGCCTGATTCTCGCAGGTTGCACCATAGCTGGGTTGCGAGATGTTCGCAGGTTTCTCTATAGCTAGGGTGCGAGAATGCCTACACGTGGGAAAAATGAGCGTTTTCTCGAATCTTCTAGAAGGAGAAACTTCCATGGTGAGGTGGCATATGAATGGTTTGGATCTTACTCACTTTCATGATTTAGTGGGATCATCCTAACCTCCTCACCTTATCCTCTTCAAATTATAAAAGGAGAGGAGCTCTCATGGAGAAAGTTAGCTTTTGGGTTCTTGAGCTTGTTAGATTTGGTTGGCTTGGAATTATTAGCTTGGTTGGAGTGGCTTTGCGATTTGATTTGTCAAGATAGATTGTGAATATAATCAGACCTATGCTCTTAGAATTCATGGAGTGAAAATGTGTGGGGAATGAAGGACAGTTGGAAGGGACCTTACGACATCAAGGCCATGGTTGTAATCTCTCTTTCACATTTAATATGATACAGTAATATGATTCTTTCCTATAAATCTTGTTGTGTTTTATTGTATGAATCCTTGATCACATCCATAGGTTTATATTGCATTTATGCTATTGCTATCACTTCGGTTGGTTGCATTCTTTTGCAGTTTCATCATTGTATGAGCATTGGAATGGAGCTAGGATGGCGATGGCGAGAGGAAGAGACATTTAAACGGTATGTCACTCATCCCTCTTTAGTTAGTAAATTCAATATCTAAAACTTAAGGAAAGCATCATGTTCTGGTGTGTTTTGTTCTAGATCTAGGTGGATCTAGGGAGATCAATTAGTGTTCGCACCTACCGATTAGTCCGATAACAAAATTGGCGACTCCACTGGGGAATGGATTGTTTCTTAGTTAGTCTATCTTCCCTTCCTTTGATTCATTGTTTTTTGGTTTCTGAGTCTGTGGGACATCCATCTAGACTCTCTGGATCTAGAGGTTCACTTAGATTCCCTGTCCTTTTAAAAAAAATTCTTTGATTACAGACATTCTCGCACTGTACCTGTCTAGGGACTGCGAGAATCATTGATGTTAGCACCATGTTGTTAGGTTCGGTGCGAACTTCTCGCACCCTACCAATGTCTAGCCTGTGAGAATACCTAATTCTCACACTACACTCCATTGCTAGGCTACGAACTTGTTTGTAAACTTTTTTGGATTGGGTCTTGTCATCTTTTGATGACCCAGTTTTGCTTTGATCAGCTGGATTGAACTTTTGGACCCTATATTGATCTGTTTACAGTCTCCTTGACATTCTTTGAGTTTCTTTTAGCCATCTTTGCTGGTTTTGAAGGATTATTCTCTTTCTTTGAGTGTCTTTCAATTCCAAAGCATGTGTTTTCTTTAGAATTGTTTAGGGAAAGATCGGATTCCTTCTAAATGGTTTGCTTTAAAAGAAAACTTTTAGTTTGGGTTTCTTTGTTTTAACAAAGTTCATTATTGCTTTTAGTGAAATTTTTGAAACAAAAAGATTTAATTTCTTGCTTTATATTAGATTGGGGGCATCCTTGCATTTCAAGTAGCGAAATTGCATGATTATTGGCCATGAATCGTGCATTGGTATTCAGTACCTTTTTCTCATTTCTTGAGAATCTTGATATTGATGAGTTTAATATATTTTGGGACATCGTGCATATGGGAATGATAAATTTTTTCTCCTTCTCATAGCATATCTTTCATCGAAATGAAAAGATTGCATCTTCATATCTTTGCATAATTTTCGAGTCGGTCGAAACACCATATTGTCCACGCCATTTTCCTCTTGAGTAACAACAGCCATACAATAAAGCGCTTATAAAAATTGATTAGACATTTTTATAGTTTCTGGTAGCAAACCTACATTAGATTAGTTGTAGGGATTTGGAATAGGTGTGCAAGATAACTTTCCAAAGTTGAAAACAAACATAGAATCTTGAGTTAGGGAGCGGTTAAATCCACTTATTACATTTTGTCCTGGGAAACCCTTCTAACACAAGGGTCAATCACGAGGTCGCATTGAGACTGGCAGAGTTACTCACCCTACTTTGTTGATCTTGGTGTAGAGATTGCACGTATTACAGGGGTCACTTGAAGGTATACCCACAATGATGAGTGGAAGCCTCTCAAGCAGGGGTGATTTTAAGACCCCCCCCCTAAATTTATATGTATAATAATTGGGCGAATCCTCGTGATACATAGGAAAAATTGAAGGCTATTTTATCAATAATATAATATGTATATATAGTTTTTTGGCGAATCTTTTAGTCGATTATATAATCTTGTAAAATCT
>ML807644.1:48664-63781 GCA_009831015.1 Picea engelmannii
ATTTATATTGGATTTTATACCACCACAACACTTTGTTCAAATTAGATTTCTACAAAGCGGAGAGACAATAAACTTAAAAATTGAACATTGAAGTGATCAATTTGAAAAGTGCATTAGTAATATGCTATGTTTTATTCTCTAAGAATTTTGCATGTTTTCCCTTCAGAAACTCTATAATTATAGTTGCAACTATGTCTGGATCTAGATTTTGACAGCGTTGAGGAACAATGTGTTACATGTAAAATGGATTTCAAGCCAAATCTAATTCTTTAAAATGTGCTATTATTTAATATCTTCTAAAAAATGGAAAGACTTGATCTTGAAGCTAGTTGCCATCATTTACTGAGAGTAATATTATGAGACAACAAAACATGATATTGACAAGCCTATGCTCATCTCCATGGAAATCACAATCATGTTCTTGCAGTCACGTGTCAGTAAGCACCTCTCTAAACAGGTGGGCTACGGCTACTCCACTTGCTTGATGGAAACGTAGAGATGTGAGTTTGTCAGTTTGGTCGAGCCTCAGCGTCGAGCGGGGTCCTTCTCTCTTGTAAGGCTAACAAACTATGGTGCATGGGTTGAACCTGGGAGTAGCCCAGCCCCCTTTTTTCCATTCTGTCAACACCAAAAGGGGAAATAAGCAGTAGCACGAAGATATGAAAGGTAAAACCATAAACCTCTGTTCTGTCAAGGCCCAAATGGGAAATTCAAATAAGCACGAAGATGTAAATTGGGGAATGCATATATGGGCAGATGAAGATCTCATACAATTTATACCATGGGAGGGCCAAAATGCTCTCTGAAATCTCCTTGTTCTTTGGAAATCGACCAAAGGGATGATTGTAGCTATCCAGTGCCCATACCACAAAATCGAGGAGAATTAAACCATAAATCTCGATTTTACCAAATGACAGGGTGAAGATGTTATCAGAAGTTTCCATACTTCTAGAGATTTGGCTAATGGAAGCTTGTCCCTCCAAATTTCAGGGGCGAAATATATTTTTTTTTCCTCTACCCCTTCTAAAAACATGGGCTAACCCTGTACACAATTTCCCCCCTAAAATAAATTATGGTCTAATGATATAAGTTTAAAAAAATCACTCTAATACAAAAAATTCGCCCCATAAAAAATTGGAGGCCCCTTAATTTCGCCCATGGGCGAAACTTTGCCCCTAAAATCATCTATGCTCTCAAGTTGATTCCGGGCTAGATACCATGCCCTTGCATGTGGATTGGATTGTCGACTGTTTCCCCAGGCATCATTGTAGTGATTGGTAACCTTAGTGGCCTATCTCTTTAGGGTATTTACACAAGGTGACTGTGGAGGGGCAAGTCTTCACGATACCTGGAATCGACGTTGGCCAAACTCACTTGCGCTCCCTGGAGGGTATACCCATGATTATGTGTGGGAGCTTGCACCAGGGTGTTAGTCCATTAAGCAGGTCGTCAGTGTAACTTTTCCACCCACTCTATCTCCACCCCTTCTTACATTGTTCTCGCGATGTTGGATTTCATCACCAACTAGTGTGCTCATTGTAAGAAGGTTTTGTTTGTTTGTTTGCTTGCTTCCTAGATTTTTAGCGTGTGCTGTTTGTTTTCCATAGCAAAATCTAGGTTGGATTTATTTAATGGCATCAGTTCCTGGAATGACCAATGAAGGAACCCCTGCTCCAAGGGAACCTTTTATTTTTCCTTCCTATGGAAACATCGGTCCTCCTGACATCGCTACTTTGAGCCTTCCAGGTCTCACTATTGGATTGCCAGTGTGGTTGTTTTCCACTCAGGTAATCCTGAATGTAGTTAGTGCTTCAGTCATAAGCACTTTCCCCCAAGAACATCAACCTCATGTTGATCCTTCACCTTCCTCACCAGTAAGGTCTTCTTTGCCTTCTTCGCTTGCAAGGTCGCCTTCCGTTTCATCTTCTTCATCGAGTGAGAGTTCTAAAGCTAGTAACCCGGTGAATAAGAAGAAGAAGAAAAGAAAGAATAAGAAGAAGAAAATTAAGCAAGGGTCAAAACCTCCAACCACTGTCAAACATGTTGGAAAACAACCAGTTACTGTTAATCATGTTGGGAGTGTTGATGATGTCAAGATCACCCAAACAACTCGTAAGCCCAAGTACCCTTGCAGACTTTGTAAGGGTATCCATCTTCTTAAGGAATGCCCTGGTCTATCCAAGGTTATAGAAGCATGTTCTACACATCCTCGCCAACCCACGTCGTTAGCCTCTGAACAACATCCTGACAACCCCCCGTCAACCAGTCATGATACGGTTGGGAAGAAGAAAAGTGGAGTCAAGTTCCCATGCATGCTATGCAAAGGGATTCATCTCACTCACCTTTGCCCTCATATGGGTGAAGCCTTGAAATTACTGGAAGACATGACTGTTCCATAGCCTCAACTTCCAGCTGCTTATCACAAGCTTACTCTTGACCCCCCTATAGTTGATGGAATGATCATTCTGGTCCCTTCACCGATCAATCCGGTTGATCATGTCGTCAATCTGGTCACGTCCTTAGTTGAACCAGTTGATAAAGTGGTTGATTCGATACCATCCTCAGTCAATCCCAGTCTCCCCTTCGAGAGTGAAACTAAAGTGGTCGATCTAATCCCATCGTCGGCTGATCCCACTCTCCTGTTAGAGAGTGTCACCCAAGTGGTCGATCTGTTTCCATCTGTCGACCCCATTCTCCCCTTGGAGAATGAAACCCAACTGGTCGATCTGATCTCATCATCGATCGATCCTACTCTCCCAATAGAGAGTAAACCCAATACTTCCCATGTTTTTCTCGTTGATACATACTCTTCCATGTCAGGGGGTATTCCTCCTTCTCCCGTGAAACTCCCTCCAAGTAATGAGGCCGTCCATTTTGATTGGGGTGTGCTAACTAGACCTCATCTTCCCTCTCACATTCCTTTCCATATTATAGTATAGGTTTGTGGTCGGGACGTTCCTCAGACACTGATAGATGAAGGTTCGTTTATTAGTATTTTGTCCTCTATTTCTTGGAAATATTTGGGTTGCCCTCCACTTGCGCCGGTTACGCAGAATCTGTTAGCTTTTAACAGAAGAACTAGTCAACCTTTAGGGACCCTTCCCCAGTTTCCTGTAACTTTGGGAGGGAAAACTATCTTTAGTGATGTCATGGTTGTCCAAGACCCCTTGGATTTTTATTTACTCCTTGGGTGATATTATGTCTATGCCATGAAAGCTATTGTGTCTACTCTTTTTCGTGTGATATCGTTCCCTCACGATGGACAAGTTGTGACTATTGATCAACTTTCATTCATTGACCCCAACTGGATTGCCTCCCTAAATGGTTCTTATATGCAGATGGTATCACCCCCACCACAGGTCAATTATGTGGCAATGTTGCCCATGGCTTCACCTTCTGATGACCTAGATCCAGTAGTTGACATGGTGATCTCTTCGATAGGGTTGTTAGAGCCTGATCTCTTTACTCCTATCGCGACCCTCGACATGGTGTCCTTCCAGAGTGTGTTTCTTCCTTCTAGTGAAGACCTATCGGAAGCCATGACCGAGTTTTGTCCCTTGACATGGTGTCATGTCCTAGCATTGTCCTCTTGGGATCCATGATCAAGAAGAGAGGTTCCAAGGATAGTTTTGCGTCTCTGCGGAAACCTCGTTAAAAAATGAAACAGAGGTTCCAAGGATACTTTTTGTGTCTCTGAGGCAACCTCATTAAAAAATGAAACAAACGTCTTTGAGCATGGTTTTTTGATTTCAAGCTCGTTAAAAAATGAAACCACTTACGAGGATAGTTTTTTGTCTCTGTGGAAACCTCGTTAAAAAATGAAACAGAGGTTATGAGCATAGTTCTTGTTTCTATGTCAAGCTCGTTAAAACATGAAATAGTTTTTCCCCTCTCTGTTTGAGTCAAGTCCTTCTTCTAGTATTTGAAGCTTCATTTCATTCTCCTTTGTAGTTGGATGAAACGAAGCTTGGGGGGAATTTGCCACAGCCTCTGGACTTCATGTTGAAGTTAATCTGCTAGTTTCTTAAGCTGGGGGCTAAGTACCAACCATGTATTGGGAAGTTGCAAGCATAGTTTACTATGGTTCAAGCTTGCGTAAAAATGAAACCAGGTCCAAGCATAATTTTTGTTTAGTTTTTAAGCTTGTGTAAAAATAAAATCTATCCCAAGCATAGTTTTGTTTTGTTTTGAAGCTTGTGAAAAAATGAAAACAATCCCGAGTTTAGTGTTTGTTCTTTCTCATGCTCGTAAATACATGAGAATAAGTTACCAAGCTTAGTCTTTGTTCTTTCTCATGCTCGTAAATCAATGAGAATATAACCGAGTATACTTTTATCACTTTTTCGGACTCGTAAAGGTTATACGAAAACGAAACCCCCTGGAGTTCCCTTTAAGCTCTTTTCAGACTCTCTAAACATGAAAAGATTGTCGAGTGATATTGTTCTCTTCACGCTCATTAAAGTATTTGAAGAAAATATCTGTTGAGAGATAGTTTATCTCTTTTTTGGTCTCATCAGACTACTTTATGAAAAAGGAACTGAGAGAGTTCTCTTTAAGTGTTTTCCAGACTCTCTAAACATGAAAAGCTCCCGATTTTTCTTTCTTTGGACTCATAAAACAAACATTGAAAGGCCCATATGGGACCGAACCACTCCTTCCTAGGGTTCGTTAAACATACTCTGAGGGACTCGTCCGAAGGATGAGCTTACATTACAAGCATATGTTATCCTCCTCAAGCTTGTGTAAAAATAAAGAGGTACTCGCTAGAAATGGTGGGGGGGGAATTTGGGAAAGAATTGTGTCTAAACCTGTATTCTGTGGAAGAGTCACTTTTGAACATGACACCCTTTCACTCACCTTGTGTCTAGGTTGGAAAATCCACTTGTCTGCTGATCATACTCCTATAAGATTACAAATTGGTCTGTGATCCCTGTTGTTGAGTCAGTTTTTCCAAGACAGTTGTCGTGTCGTCAATATGTTCAAAGAGAGGTTCAACCCAGAAAGCCTTCTATTGAGTCGACCATTTCTGCAGTCTTTAAGCCTTCTATTGCATCGGCCATCCCTGAGTCAGTCATGAATCACTTGTTACTCTGATCTACATCAAATCTTGTTACTTGTTTCGTGTCATTGATGTGGGATACATTAAGGCCCTCCTGTGACGAGTATTTTCCTGTCGAATTCAACTCATTATCCAGGAATTAGACTTAGAAACCAATTGGTACCTTGGAACTTGCATGCCTCAATGATAGGTTTCCTCGCTTTCGACAGTGGGTTTTCATTATTGCCCCCTGATCGGGAGATTCCACCGAGTGTTCGACTTCAGCTCATTTATTCACATTCGTTGGATTGTACTAGTGTACCTTAGGAGTCATTGACATTAATGGTGATTTCCTTCACACTTGTTAATTGTATACACTAATTATCATTAATCAAGTGGTTTCAACCATGTTTGACTTCAGCACATGTATTCACATGGTTAGATTCGTACTATAGAGTGGTGGAGATGAAGACCCTGGATATTTTCTGATAGATCCAGGTTGCGTTGGCATATATTCAGTGTACTGTTGCATAGATCCACATTGTATGTATAGTGGCTATGTTCAAATTTGAGTCTTTAACACATAGATCCACAATGTATTTTTGGTGGCTATGTTCAAATTTGAGCCATATTGGAATGGATCCACAGTGTATGTTTCGTGGCCATGACCTATCTTACTTGACATGGATATTCGCATGTCGTCATTTATGCTTTGAGTCATTTGTATTCTGAGTATGGGAATGCCTACCTCAGTGATGATATATTATTGTACTGTATTTCCTTGTTTGTTGGCAGCTTTCTGACCGACTATTCCTTGTTCCCTACACACACTCGACAAAGTATTTCAAATATCACTCTGTTCTAACTTCATACTTTGGGGGGATCTCTGTTACACATTATTTTCATCATCCCTATGACTGTTAATGATGTAAACCTATCAGTTTCCTTCAGAGGGGTTAGTGGCCTGAGTTCCTGAAGAAAGAAGAGAGGAGAACTTTTCCTGAGAGAAAAAGTTGGATTCTCCTTTGTAAAAATTCTATAAAAAAGGAAGTTTGCAGGTTTCTCTATAGGCAGGGTGTGAGAATATCTGATTCTCATAGGTTTCACCATAGCTGGGTTGCGAGATGTTCGCAGGTTTCTCTATAGCTAGGGTGAGAGAATGCCTACACGTGGGAAAAATGAGCGTTTTCTCGAATATTCTAGAAGGAGAAACTTCCATGGTGAGGTGGAATCCGAATGGTTTGGATCTTACTCCATTTCATGATTTAGTGGGATCATCCTAACCTCCTCACCTTATCCTCTTCAACTTATAAAAGGAGAGGATCTCTCATGGAGAAAGTTAGCTTTTGGGTTCTTGAGCTTGTTAGCTTTTGTTGGCTTGGAATTATTAGCTTGGTTGGAGTGGCTTTGAGATTTGCTTTGTCAAGATAGATTGTGAATATCATCATATCTATGCTCTAATAATTCTTGGAGTGAAAGTGTGTGGGGAACGAAGGATAGTTGGAAGGGACCTTAGGACATCAAGGCCATGGTTGTAATCTCTCTTTCACATTTAATATGATACAATAATATGATTCTTTCCTATAAATCTTGTTGTGTTTTATTGTATGATTCCTTGATCACATCCATAGGTTTATATTGAGTTTATGCTATTGCTATCACTTTGGTTGGTTGCGTTCTTTTGCAGGTTCATCATTGTATGAGCATTGGAATGGAGCTATGATGGCGATGGCGAGAGGAAGCGACATTTAAATGTTATGTCACTCATCCCTCTTTAGTTAGTAAATTCAATATCTAAAACTTAAGGAAAGAGTCATGTTCTGGTGTGTTTTGATCTAGATCTAGGTGGATCTAGGGAGATCAGTTAGTGTCCACACCTACCAATTAGTCCGATAACAGAGAGAACCATGGTCGTCTTGCGTGAGTGTAGTCTCTAGCCAAATGACCTTGTTCATTGCAGTTGTAGCATAAAATGAGCCCTCTGCCTCCATTTCTCCCTCCTCTGAATCCTCCTCAGTCACCACCTCCCTGGCCTCTTCCAGGTCCTTGGGGGGTTTCATTTACTTTGAATGTTTTCCGGTCTAATCTGTCAACCAATGAATCCAATGATCTACATTGATTTGTGACATTGGTCATAGATGAAAAAAAATCATAGTGTATTGTATTGGGTGCAGTTGTGTACTTATGCATAATAGGACACTTCCTCGGTGCATGTCCATGTGTCCGAAATATCTCACAATACTCTATTGTCTAAGAGGTTTGAGTGCCTGGCAAGGTATTATACAACCCTGGTGTATGGAATGGTTGAGTCACATATACTTGCGCAACTCCTCCCATGGGTCCTTAAGAATGCCCCATCAGGTTGTAAATAGGTCCCATTCCCCTTATGCACATACATTGAATTTTCAGATACCCTTTTGTGTAGCATCCTATGCACCAAAACTGAGGTCGTCCTGCTAGTTGTGTGGTTAATTCATGAATCTTTTCCATTAGAGTTGAGATTTGTCCCTGAAGTTGCGACACATTTGCATCTACTGGAGGCCTAGTCATTCTCAAATTCCATGGATAACCTGCCATGGATTCGATCTTCATCAACTATTCCAAGGAATTTGTTAATGTGGCTATCCACTGTTGTGTTAAAGGAATTCATGTTAAAGGTAGCAATCCTTGGATGTTCCACTTCCTCTGGTGATATTTGTGAATTGGATGCGTTATCCTCCTGTTGGAAGCCAATTCACATTTTTCCATTGTCTTATAAGCTGCCTACGCCAATGTTTTGCAAACATCATTTTTTTGTCGCGATTTTCAAATAAACGATACTTTTATTTTTGCGACATTTGCACATTTACCTTCGTTTTTGTTTTCACGACTGTAAGCGTGAAAACTTGGTCTTTCATAGTCGCATTAAAATCATTATTTGGACTGTCGCTATCCTCCTTGTCGATATGCCCATTGCGCTTACCTTTTACTAATCATTATGCAGCTGGAAAAACTTTTTGATATGTACTCATTGGACATTCTTGGATTGATTGTGTGACTTTGTCTCATTGAGTTTGTAATGCATTAGCATTTGGATTTACATGTTCTTTGATTTGATTTCATTGACCATTGGTTTCATGAAAATATATAGGTGTTATGGTTAAACCCTTGAAATATTTCATTTGATATGACAACTAGTTCAAAACGCATTGGTACCTCGCTTAAATTCTTGATATGAATTGATACAACATTGGTATTGGTTTTGATTTGTACGTTTGGTTTTAAAAATATGGCATAACGTTTCATTGCACGCATTGGTTTATACACTTACCATTGGTTTCATTGGTCGGGAAAGTGACATAATTGTTGAACTATACTATAGTGGGTTTAACAGCTATAAACGTCGGCGGTTGTACCTTGGCAATAACTATTATGCATGGTAGAAATAAGCTCCACCACCTTCGCATGATATCATTAATGTCTTCCCTTATCCCTGTTTCACCTCTGTTAGCTCAGGCAACCCTTCATGCACTCTACTCCTGTGTGTGCGATGATCCAAACCCTGGACTCACCGTGCGCTCGGCTCCATGGCACCAGTGGTGCGAATTGAGCCGAACAGTAGCCAAGCCTTGCTACTATTCGACAATGCTCGAAAGGATTTAGAGGATAACGGTTGGCTCACCTTTGTATAACGATTTGAGGGTTTTAATTTATTTGTTGCACAATAGTTTTCTCTGACTTTTGATGGTTGTAGAGCCAAGGTGGGCAACATTCAATTGGAAATCAATGAGGAGTTTATTAGTTCTGTTACAGGGTTACCATCCTCGGGCCAGCGTTGGTTTAAAAACTCTAAGGTCGAAGAGGTGCCCTGGCCGCTACTGTTTGTCTCGTGAAATGTCATGTCTTGTGACAGAGGTATGCCCATCTCTATGCTTAAACCACGATGGCATGATATTTTGATGGTGGTTAAATAATTCGTGACCTGTGAGGGTCGATATGGTCTCGTTTTTCTCTACCACCTGCGTTTGTTAATGAATTTTATGGGATACCCATTGAATATGACCTTTTATTTCCAGCGTAACCTATATAAATGTCGAAAAGGTTTAAAAGGGAGAAGGATGATAGTAGCCTGTTCCACCATGGATTAATCAGACTTATCATTGTTCACCACTTAAGTATCCACGGTGATAGTTGGTGATATTTTATCGCTCGAAATGGTTTTGATGATACAGACCCTGTCCAGATTGACAAGCCTGTGGTTAATGAAACCAAGGTCGGGCCACCCGTGCCCTTCCATGTCTTACTGCCCTCTCCTAAGCCTTCGGTCGACCCCGATATTGACTTACCCGACGTTATAACTGGCAAGGCTGAGGCTATAAAAAATCCTGTGAGAAAAAAGATTAGAGGTAACCCTATTGTTGATGGCAAAGGAAAGAAGAATGCTCGGCTTATCTCGAGAATGGCTAGGAATAAGCCTAAACCTAGTGTTGAGCAGAAGCCCATAGTCCTTAGTGAGGATTCAGACTCTGACATAGAACGCTTCCTAGCTAATGAGTACCCTTACTCACAGGGTCTGTGCTCCGAACCACCTTATGACTTCGTTTCGAATCTTCCCCCTTGCCTAAGAAACAATCCCAGTTACCCAGGGATCAAACTACCTAATGAAACCCTCGGCAATGTAACCAAACCCTCACCTACATTTTCGAAGCCCGGACAGTCATCATGTGACCAATGTGATTTGTGGTTGGAACGATACTATTTAGACGTTCCTATACTTCAATCGAAAATCAAATCGCTGGAAAGTCAAGTTGCAGTGTTGACTAGCCAAAGGGACAAGCTTCAAGCAACTGATAGGAAGCAGAGGACTACTGGTTCCATCATTTTTAAGAATGTTAAATCGGCTACAGCCATTGTCAACTCCAAAATGTCATGATCAAGCCGTCTGCTCGTTATACAGGTATAAATTTTGTATCAATTGCGTTTTGACAATTCCTCGGATTAATATATTTGAATTTGGTTTTTGAATAGCTCTGTCTATCATTCGAAATGGCTCTATCATAATGTGTTCATCCTGTACATTGTTTTCGCTTTGCTAAAAATAAATGAAGTTTCGATTTGAATACACGATTTGCTCATGCCCAGTTTAGTCATTGATAGATTTTTATCAGATTTGATTTACTTTCAATTGAATTTGTTTTGTATCTAATATGGACAAGAGGTTTTCATGTTAGATTTAGAATACGATCATGTTTTGATTTGATTTCATTATGGTTAGTATGCCGTGATTTTGGAACAACTTCGTGAGTTTAAATTGATATAATTTTCTAAATCGGGAATACAACTCTGATTGACAATGATTTGGAAATAACGACTCTGTTTTTCATGAAAACAATGTTCTCATTCAAGCCTATGCAAACACACCTGAATCAGGAAACGATTTTGATTCACGACAATTATGTTAAACCCCAGCTGTTTGATTTGCTTGATTGGATTGTTGTGTATCTTCAGTTAGCATGATTGATTTTATGAGTTGTATTTGTATCAACAATAGACTTGATTGCAGCTCTTTTAATTTTAATTTTCAAACGAGTTTGTTAACTCAGATCGACTTATGTCATTTTTGTCAAATTTGTATGAGGAAATTCAGGAAATAGTCATTTCAAAGTGAATTCAAGAAATGATTTCGTGAATGATTTTGTCTGCCCCAATTTGCAATAACAAACGATCGGATAATTCTTACAAACTCTGTTATCAATTGATTGATCTCGTTACGATTTCATTTGTGACAATTTACGCACCAGTTTTGATTTGATTCGCTCATGGCACAGATCGTTTGTTATGTCAATACAGTTATGAAGATTTGAAAATGATCTTGTTTGGATTTGATCGTGTTTCCTGTTGATAAGGCAACATAACAATTGCCTATGATTTGTTTTAATTGTATCGATTTCAATTTGATATGAAACGATTTCATTACTGTTCAATATGATTTTGTTCACCGGACTTTGTGGTAACAAATGAAACAGAGTACACGTATCTCTGTAGTCATTTGATTGATCTTGGTCTTGTTTGAGTTCAAAATGGTATAACAATTTCAATTTTAATGATTCGCTTTCAAATAGCTATTAGATTTTAGTTGGGTTTAATTCTTTAAAAGATTTGAATTGATTTTAATGTTGATTCTGTGTCTAATTTAGACCAGCTACAGAATCGCAAGATTCTGTAGCTAGTCTATAGAATTAGATTTTTATCATTTTCTTTAACAAAATATCTGCCTAACTTGTTCATTTTTAACCCTTTTCAAGTACATCTGAATTGCATTGGGCATGATGGAAAGTCTAGGAGATGTTTGTGTGATTTAGTTTTTATTTTAGGTTCCTAGTTTAGTCAGACTTGGGATATCTTCCCAGATTTTCTGTAAACAGTTTGATAACTTCTACAGGGATGTTTCACCCTATAGAAGGTCTTTAAATACTTATTATTTTGTAATAATGGAGCATCCTCACTTATGGGAGAACCAGGCTATGGATTTCTAATACAAACTGAGACATGAGTTGATGTTTTGCTACAACTTTCGCTTTTCAATATATCAATCTTTTGTTTCCAGTTTATGCATGTCGTTTGCAGTTGATTATATACTACTTTAGCTATCGTATTCTATTGCAGAATGATATGATTTAATTAATGTGCTATCCATAATCTGATCTCTTTCATTATTTCAAAAAGAAAAGTACAACAATTACTTTGTTTCAGTTAATGAATCACAGATTTCTCTTCTTCATTAATTGAATCATTTTGTATAAGTCTTTGCATACAGGTTTATCTAATTGTGAAGATTTATAAATCATAAGATTGTTGTAAATTTTTATGTCTTGTTTGTCCTGTAATCATACTTGAAGAGCACTGCAGCTATCGTTTATGAGAAGCTCCTAGATAATTCTGTGTAGGTTTCCTCCCTCTGATCAGCTAAAAAAATCATCATACACAAGACAAATCTGGAGCGTTTCTCCAAGTCAGTTTGTTATTTATTTGTTTAGTATAGTTTAAGTAGTTTATTTAGATATATGTTAGTTACATTTGTAGTTAGAATTAGTATATTACTTGTTTAGATTAGTTAGTTTTTGTTTTATCTCTTGTTCATAAAATTATAAAATCAACAAAAAATATCTTTCTCTGTCTTAGGGCAGAATGCAAATGAGTTTTTCAGGTTTTATTCAAATCTGTAAATTGTAGATATTGTACATTTTGTGGATAAGTTATATTTCCGTTAGGAGTTAGATATTTAATTAGTTAGAGTTAGTATAGTATTAGTTAGTAGATTGTATATATAGATTAGTTAGTTTAGTTTATTAGTTTGTTTATTCCTTTTTAGTTAGATTAGTTTAGTTTCAGTTAGATTAGTTTGTTTAATGATTAGTTTTAGTTATATTAGTTTGTTTAATAGTTAATTTTAGTTAGATTATTTAGTTTAGAGTAGTTTTTATTTTTGTTTCTTAGGACCTTAGATCGTCTAACGGAGCCGCTAAACCCGTCAGTGTGGTTCATCCCAAACGGCTTGGGTTATTAGACAACCCTGGACCGGTTCCACTCTTCCAGTTGACGAACGGTCAATTTCGCCCGTCAACACCTCCCAATAGCATCCTTAAACTTTTGGTTGTACTCCGAGGAAGATTCTCCTTCTCTTTGTTGAATCTCTTGCAAACCAGAGAGAGCTTGTTGCTCTGATCGAGGTAGTTTGAATTCGACAATGAACTTCAAACAAACTTGGACAAGGGTGAACTCTTGTCCTTGCAACCAAGGTTCAATAGCCTTCATATACGACTTGAGAGCATGACCCATCAAGGTAGTCTGAAATTATACTAACTTATTTGCATCAAGAGTCCCTTTGAACCTCCAGATGGCTTCACACAACAACCAATGTTTCCCTAAATCTTCATCCCCTTTACCCCATAATTCTAGGTATCGGGCGATCGATCCTCCCATATGTATAGCCATTGTGGGTCTCACTACTCCTATTAAAATAAAACCTAATGATCCTCGTTGTGATACACTTGTGGATCCCAATATCCTCCCAATGTCTACACTTACGGACTGATTTTGAATAAATGGTTGCGAAAGAATAGAAGTAGACTAAGTAGGTAGTGTAAAATTTACCATGGGTATAGAGGAAACCTGGGGGACGGGTGATTCGACTTTGGTTCCACTAAATTCTAGGTGGATTTGTTTGATCTAGGGGGTCTCGTTTGTTGGAGTTACTTCACACACACCTAGGATTTATTTTTCCTAAGGCTTTTCCTTATTTATTAGTCATAATTAGTCATTATCTAGTCTCCTATATTTTAGGAGAGAATATTCCACTTGGAGAATATTCTCTTTCAATTGACACTTCAGTTTGACTAGTTGAGTTGAGTTTAGATGTCGCATTGGGATCATCACCATGCAACATTGGGATCATCACCATGCTAATTCGACCTTCACTTGGTATCATCACCAGAGTGTCACATTAGCTTTGATTCACTAAGTTAACTCCTCACTACTCTATGTTCAATCAGTTAGTTGAAGACTCGTCGACTAGTTAACTCAACTAGGTGGCAGTTCACTCCCATAATTGCCCGAGAGACTAGAATAGGTGGCAGTTCACTCCTGTAACTGTTGGTGTGTATCCAGATTACTCTAGACCACCACTATGGCACATTGGTTCACCTCAAGTCTAACTCATTGAGATATACAAAGTATATCATATGTAAATTATTCATTATTCACAACAGTTAATGAGATTTCTTCCATTCTTTCTCTCCTTATTCTTCCTTCTCTAATTCTCTCTGCAAATGTGTGTATTATTGTTTAGATAGATCTATTATGTGCAGTTTCAACGCATTTACATGGTATCAAAGCTGACAGACTGCTAAGAAAAATCTACACCAAAATTTTTTGCAGGTACAAAAGATTGAAGACAGCGGAAAGATGGAATTTCAAAAAGAATTCATTCTTATGCCTTACAACTATTTTGCATGGAAGGAGAAAATATCCATACATCTCTGATCCATAGGGTTGTATAGGTTAATCATGAATACAAATACAACATTGAAATCAGCCATAGAAAAATCAAGTACTTAAATCGCATGGATGAGGCACTCAGAACAATTTGCAGTCTTATCTCTCCCGATCTCCTTTTTCACATATCTTCCTATAAGACTCCCAATGAAGCCTGGAAAATATTTGAAGGGATCTTTGGAAAATAGGATGAGATGAGGGGACACATGATGGAGGTGGATCTTCTCAAATTGGATCCAAAAAGATTCAATAATATCCAATATTTCTTTACAAATTTCAAGGATTTACTGTTGCAACTCAAAGCTTGCGGGGTTGGTAAATCGAAGGGGGAGAAACAAATGGTTCTCACCATTCTCTCCAAGATTTTTCCTGAATAATCTGTATTCGTATCCACATTCCATACTGTCATATTCTCCTTCGGAGACACCTGGAAGATGCCTTCTGTTGAGGACTTTATCGAATCCTTGACACAAGAGAAAACCAAGCTCATCAACATGGGAACAATCAAAGGCCCAAGGGCGCATGCACTCACTGTGCATGATAGCAGCTACAGACATCATAAATCTAAAGATAAATATAAGCGTAAATCTCATGCACATCTGAAAAAGGAAGGGTACACAAAACCCTTCACTGATGCCTTTGGATCCAAAGGGGAAAAGAAAAAAATGAGAGAAATGCACGTACTGTCACAAAGGATTCCATTTGGAATCTACATACATGAAAAAAAATAGATTTGATGTCTCAAATACTTCAGCAAAACAACCTTGGAGATCACATCCCCGAGGGTGCAAAGAAGAAGAAGCCAGAATATCTGAATTCCAAGAAAGACAATTCTAGCCATGCCTTGATTTCCATCAACTCCTCTCCCGATGCTTGGATCATAGTGTTAATGTTTTATGATGATATTATAGTTCTTTGCATTTCATAAAGATAAGAGCATAATAAGCACAAGATCACTAAGAAATACACATCCACAATAGACACAACATTTATCCTGGGAAACCCTCTAGGGGAAGAAAACCCAGCAAAACTTCCTTATCATAAAT